>SJYC01016369.1:0-27703 GCA_006408675.1 Madoqua kirkii | reverse complement strand
TCCCTGGTGGCTCATACAGTGAAGAATCCACCTGCAATGCTAGAGACTCAGGTTCAATCCCTGGGACAGGAAGATCCTCTGGAGAAGGAAATGGCAGCCCACTCCAGTATTCTTGCCTGGAGAATCCCAGGGACAGAGGAGCCTGGTGGGCTACAGACACAGGGTTGCAGACTCAGAGAGGACTCAGAGGGTGAACAACAACAACAAAAGTATGAAACAATTTCACTACAAAAAACTTTGTATCCATGGTGCACAAATCTCAAAGGCATAAAGTTACAAGTGTTTCCAGTGGACCTGGAAAAGATAACCTCTTCATCTAATAGGCTGGAAAAAGTAACTTTCTTTATCCTTGAAAACAATATAATCTAAAGAGAGGAGTAAATTTGAACTCAGAAATAACTTCTAAATATTGATACTATGAATTTCAACATTTATCCTCTATAACTATTTCACCTGAATTACCAGCAAGTGGCAAAATGAACAGATTTTTAGTTTCACTTCCTTTTGGCCCCATCACCCCCCCTGCAGGAAGGACTGATTCTATGGATTACCGACCAGAGGACAAAGGGTGAAACAGCCACAGTCTAGACGGCCCACCAGATGAGTAAGCAGCACCAAGAGGGAAATTTTAAAACTGGTAGCTGGCCTTAATTTCAGTCACCCCAGTCCCCTCACTCCACCCCATTAGATACTGTTTCTTCCTCTGAAAGATAAAGGGGTCAAGGCAGCTCACTCCTAAGCCCCCTCCCCCATGGGAGTAACATGCATTTGTTCACTGTATGAGCTGCTAGGGTCTACTGGCCCAGTAGTTTCTCCTTAAGGCCTTAAGGATTGCAATCATCCACGTTTATTTCCGACCAGATGCAGAGTTCTCCACTACAGGGGTGGATGAAAAAAGAAACCTACATGAACAGCAACCACCAAAATAATATTTTCCTTCAGTGACCTGGTGCTTATCAACCAGACAATACATCCTCTACACTTCATTAAGACCTTCAACATTTACTGTTTCCAGATCTTCTCCTTACTAATTAAAACAACAAACAAACTAAGCTTCAGAAATTCCCATCAAGTGTTGTTAACTCAGAAAAAGAGAACCCAAAGCAGCTAATGAAGTCAGGGCTGGTGGGGGTCAATCTGAGCAGAGCAGCGTCCACAGAGCAGGCACTGGGGTGGCAAGGAGCTCCAGGCAGGGGCCTCCCTGTCAATGGGACGCCGCTGCAAAGACAACACATGACCCTGTGTCAGCAATACTCGCCAAAAGCCTGGAAATGCACAAAAACTTTTACCCAATTTTCCTTCTAGGGAATCGATTAAGGAGACAATTAAGGAGGGGCCTGGTCTCCTCTGCTGCATCCGCCACATGCTCAAGCATCAGGCACAGGGCAGGCACTCGCAGAGCAAATACTTATGATCACCTGGAGGCCAGTAAACTATCGCACCCAGACGTCAGCCCAATGAGGTCAACAGCAAACACACACTTACCTGTCACTCTGTTTATTACAGAAATCATTTCTTATTTTGTCCACAATGGAAGTTCGGGGAAGTATGTTGGTTTTGTTTTTTTTCTTGGCATCATTTTCAACCACCACAATTAACCAGTCCACGGAGCTATAAGCTTTCAGAACATTCTGCCACTTGGTGAGGTCATCCTTTACCGTAGCTTTATACACTTCAGTATCCTAAAAATAAATGAGTCACCGTGAACGCAGATATATCAACACCCTGTAGTTTATACGGCAAAAGAGCGTGATAACAGAGAAGGCAGCACGCTTTTCTGCTCTGGGACGCGGACACTCCATGGAAAGTCCGTGGCCGGTCCCAGCTACGGGCGCTCAGGGCAGGCTCCCATCACGTCCCAGGTGCGCGTCATCCCTGAGCCCAGGGCACTGAGGGGAGGTCCTCCAACGTTATGAGGAAGAACTGGAAAGGCAGAGGGCTGAGCACGCTGCCCCCCAAGACACACTCTGCTAAGAAGGCTGGGATTTTAAAACCCAGGTCTGCAGGGCTAGGGCCCTGGGCCCAAACATAGCAGGGTCCCCTCCGGTCATGGCCCCACCATGACAGGAAAGGGGAGCGGCTGGTCTCACTGCAGCCCCACTGCCATCTGGGGGCGGGGGCCTCCCCATGGTCTCCTCCATAGCCCCATGGCACTCCAGGAGCCCCCAGAACCACTCCAACCTCACTGCCACTCGCAGGCCAAGTCAGAGACAAGGCAGCTTTAGAAGGACCCAGACAAAGAGGACAATCCAGGACTTTGGGAAATTTTTCTCATTCACATGGCCTCAACAGGGGAGCCGACATGGGCCTGGAAATCAAAGCTACTGCTGACTTGGGGCCTAAATGCCAGCCTGCTGGAGACAGTAGTCCTTCTGCCCCAGACATCAATAAGTCCAGCCTCGGCTTTCCTCCAGAGAGAAGCAGGGAGACGCAAATTCTTGCTTTGTAACTCTGTTTACAACTGATCTTATGCTCCATGAATCCACTCAGCAGATTAACAGCGAAAATCAAAACCAAGATGCTTAACTCATTTCAATATAAGGTATTTAAAAACCTTTTGAAAGTATAATAGCTACTGTCAAAATATATTCTTTCCCTCTTTGAAGAGAAGGATTCCTTATTATTCTGCCCACCCGTTTTTTCTCTGGATTTCTTCAGTCTCTTTTGAGTAACACTCAAGTGACTGATCCATGAATGAGTTAAATCTCAAATTCTGTATCAAGTACCTTCTTTTCATTTAATCAGTAAGTGAAAAGTTCCAAAAGGCAATACTTAAAAACGTTAAAAACTGCTATGTCCTCAGCATAACTCTGAAACAACTACAATCTGAAATAGAACTTTTGGCTAAAAGGAAAACCATCCTGCAAAATTCTGATTTCTGTGAATTAATATACAACAGTAACACACTCACATCTGCTTATTTTCCACACAATGGCAGTGCTTGGGACCAGAAGTTTTACAGGGCTGGTGTTCTGTCAGAACCCAACCTGACCCCTGGAAAGTGAAACCGGAAGGCCAGGGGGCGGCAGCCCTGAAACCGGCAGTTTCAAAATCAAAGCACAGATGCAGATCCCAAGGCCCAACAGACAGGGAGAGGTGAGGCAATATGACAAGCTCCAAGGAGGCCTTCCCAGACCCCTTCGCCAGAACCCACCGCTAGGGGGGCAGTCACACCCCAAGGGGACACCAGCCCCTCTCCTGGGGACGCTGTAGGTGGCAGCCTGCAGGGACTCTCAGAAGAGGCCTCACTGAGCAGCAGGTAGGACAGAGTCCCCCAAAGTCCTAGAGGAATCAGGACAGAGCCCAGCCCATGGCTCACAATGGCAAACAAACAACAAACATTCCAAGATAGGCTCACTGACTCTGCAGAAGAGGAACCCAAGCTGAACCCGTGGGGCTAAGGGTCTTTCAGGAAACCACAGTGAAGAGAGGAGGAGAGTGCCCGGCTTCTCCGAGCTGGGGAAAGTCACACACACAGAAAGGGAAGCAATGAGAACTGACCCCGTGTGCTGCACTGAACTGGGCTGTGTGTGCACACGCTCGCATGCATGGGCACAGAGAGTTACGTATGGAGGTGAACACCTGTGTAAACACACATACACATATACACACATATATCCTCCGACCTAGGCTGTTCTTAGTTGCTCAGCCTTGTCCGACCTTTTGCCACCTCATGGACTGCAGCCCACCAGGCTCCAATCTAGACAGCATATTAAAAATCAGAGATATCACTTTGTTGACAAAGGTTCATATAGTCAAAGCTATCGTTTTTCCAGTAGTCATATATGGATGTGGGAGTTCGACCATAAAGAAAGCTGAGCACCAAAGAAGATTCTTTCAAATTACGGTGCTGGAGAAGACTCTTGAGAGTCCTTTGGACTACAAGGAGATCAAATCAGTCAATCCTAGTAGAAATCAACCCTGAATATTCATTGGAAGGACTGATGCTGAAGCTAAAGCCCCAATACTTTGGCCACCTGATGCAAAGAACCAACTCACTGGAAAAGACCCTGATGCTGGGAAGGAATGAGGGCAGGAGGAGAAAGGGGTGACAGAGGATGAGATGGTTGGATGGCATCACTGACTCAATGGACATGAGTCTGAGCAAACTCCAGGAGATAGCAAAGGACAGGGAAGCCTGGTGTGGCTGTAGCTCATGGGGTTGCAAAGAGTTGGACAACAGCAACAACAGTAAAAAAGGATCAAATTTAAAAGTAACTTAAATAAAGCACAAGAAAATTTCTGGGATTACATAAAATAACAGCACCAAACAAGATAAAAATCACAGTGACTAGCATCCAATAAAAACTGCCAGGCAGGTAAAGAAATAAGAATATAAGATCTATAAAAAGCAGAAAAATCACTCAAAAGAAACAGATTCAGTAAATACAGATAACAGAGTTCGTAGACAAGGCCATTAAAATAGCTACTGCTGCCATATTTCATATGTTCTTGAAGACAGAGAAAGACTGATGCTAAGCAGAGACAGGAAAGATATTTTAAAAGAAGGAGAAGACCCCTGAGGAACTCAGAGATGAAAACCACAACGTCTAAAGTGCAAAACACACTGGGCAGGACTAAGAGCAGGTCAGACACTGAAGAAGAAACAATCAGTTAACCTGAAGGCACAGGAACAGAGATTATCCAAATGAAACACACAGAGAAAAAGACTGATGAAACGTCCACAGTGCGGTGACTTGGGAGACATCAAGTGACCTCACAGAGGTAACTGAAGTCCCCAAAGGAGAGAAGAGGAACAGAAAAAATATTTGAAGAAATAATGACCAAAAATGTTCCAAATTTGATCGAAATTATAAATCCCAAAAGTAAAAAAGCAAAAACAAAACCCCAAAATCCAAGCACAAGAAATGAGGCTCCACCATGGCATATCATAATCAAACTGCTTAAAATCACTGATAAAGAGAACGAATCTTAACCAACAAAGGAGGACTTCTCCGGTGGTCCAGTGGTTAATGCAGGGAACACTAGTTTCACCCCTGATGAGAGAAGATCCCACATGCCATGGGACAACTGGGCCTGCGAGCCGCAACTGCTGGGCCTGCGCCCCTCAGAGCCCGCGCTCCAAAGAGAAGCCACCACAGCAAGAAGCCCACGCGCCACAGCCAGAGAGTAGCTCTCAGTTGCCACAGCTAGAGAAAGCCCACAGGCAGCAACCAAGACCCAGTGCAGGCCTAAATCAATCAACTTGGGGAAGAAAAAAAAAAAACAAAGGAAAGACGTTTTACGTACAAAATAACAGTCAAATATCAAAGATGTTTCATGGGTAACAATGGAAACCAAAGACAGTGAAGCAACATCTTCTAGGTTCTGAAAGCGGGGGTGGGGGGCCCGCGGGGAGAACCTTCAAACAAGACCTCTCTATCAGGGAAATATTTTCCAAAAATAAAGGCAAAATAAATAGCTCCTCAAATATTTAACGGCTGAGAACTCATCACCAATGGACCTGCACTATACTAAAGTTGAAAGAGGTCCTTCAGGCAGAAAGAAATTAATACCAGCTGAAAATCCGGATCCACACAAGGAAGGGAATGCACTGGAAATGGTAAACATGCAGGCAAATATGAAAGACACACTTTCCCAGGTGTATTTTCTCGTAAGACTGAGTGTAAGCCACAGTAACCCGAGGCAGGGGCACGAAAGGCAGTGCTGTGACTGTCGTGTACTGTCTCAAGCAGCACAACAGACGTGAAGGAAGGAGGTGTCCCTTACAGTGTGGACTATAGACCCGAAAGCAACCACTAAAATAACACAATGCAATTTTACTTCTAAATCTAAAATCCCAAACGTCAACTTGCTCCAGGAATTTTTCTTAATAAAAGGAAAAGTGAAAGTGAAGTCGCTCAGTCGTGACTGACTCTTTGGGACCCTACAGACTGTAGCCCACCAGGCTCCTCTGTCCATGGGATTTTCTAGGCAAGAATACTGGAGTGGGTTGCTATTTTCTTCTCCATGGGGATGTTCCCAACCCAGGGATCAAACTCAAGTCTCCCACACTGCGGGCAGACTCTTTACCATCTGAGCCACCAGGGAATCCCATGGTGGGATTCTCCACCCATGGAAATTTTCTTAATAGATGATAACCAAAACTAAAACAGAAAAAAAAAAGAAAAAGAAAAAAACTCCACAGGATTCCTACTAGGAAATGTAAGTTTAAGGAGGAAAAAAAATCATCTATAATGTCCACCTAATGTAAAGAGCCGAATCATTGGAAAATACCCTGATGCTGGGGAAGACTGAAGGCAGGAAGAAAAGGGGACAAGAGAGGATGAGACGGCTGGATGGCATCACTGACTCAATGGACACGAGGCTGAGCAAGCTCTGGGTGGTGAAGGACAGGAAAGCCTGGCGTGCTGTAGTCCACGGGGTCGCAATGAGTTGGACCTGACTGAGTGACTGAACAACAACATGATGTCCACAAACACTAAATACATCTTGCAGTAAAAATGTAAGACTTTTATGAAAAATGTTACAACACAGTACAAAAGAACATAAAGAAGCCATAAAGAATGGTTCCCAGAGGAGAAGATCCATCATCGTTAAAACTCTTCTGAGATGAATGTATTAACGATTTCAAGGCAATCCCAATCAAAGCACTTCCAGTGCTTTGCTTTCTTCTTTCAGTCAGTCATCTATGACTGTAACAAGCCGGTACAGGGCAGAGGGGCCCAGAACACTGACCGTCCCCGAGTCTGCAGCTCGTCTGCGCCACCTGGTGGCAGCTGTGGCCCTGGGGCATGTTTAGAGTCACATCTTTAAACACCTAGATCACTAAAAATTTAAGAATGAAAATAAATGCATTTCCAACGTCAAAACCGCTAGGAAAAGAACAAAGTAAACTATAAGAAAACAAAAAGAAGGAGACAACAAAAAAATAAATGAAAGCAGAAATTAATGAGATAGAAACGTACCAACAGTGTATCAGACTAACAAATGAAAATCCTGGTTCTGGAGGAAAGGGGAGAAACAAACTAGCTAATTTCATCAAGAAAGAAAAAAAACACCAATATACAAAATAAGAAATAACAATGGAGAAATAACTATTAACACAGAGCACATTTTAAAAGTCAAAAAGATAACTACTTAATCCATCTCAATGCAAACAGATTTTAAAATTTAACTGAAATGTAAAATTTGTAAGAATAACACAGTTTATCAAAGTAGACAAATGGTTAAAACAGACCAACTTCCATGGAAGGGACACAGAACATAACCAAGAAACTATCCTGTGAGAGTGTCAGGCCCAGATGGTTTCTCAGGAGAGCTCTGGCAAGTTATAAATCAAGCATAACATTGATAGCTAAATCTTAAAAACAAAATACACAAAAAAGTTAAAGACCAAGCACTTGTGAATGCCGATGCAAAAAATCCTATATAAAACAAACAGACACCAATGTCAAATTAAGAAAATAATACTCTGACCAAGTGGAATACACCAGGAATATAGGAGTATGGTTCAAAAATACCCATTACAGTAATGTAATTCAACATTATTAGTAGATCTAAGTGAGAAAAATCATGATTATCTCTACCAGGTATGACAAAGCCTTTAACAGAATTCAACAGTGTATTCCTAATTTTAAAAACTCTCAAGAAAACAGGAATGGATGGAAGTTCCTTCACACACTGACTCAAATCCGCCTGATTCCCACAGCCAGCGCCCTACTTACTGGGGGGTACCAATTACAGGCATTCCCACTGAATCAGGAACAAGGAAAGATGCCCACTAACAGACCATGTCCTAGACCAGGAAAGTAATCTGAGACATAAGAATTGAAAAGGAAACAGTAAGGCTCTCTGCAGGTGGCATCACAGGACGCCTGGAAAACCCTAGACTCTGGGGCCTGCAGACATTGGTTTTGGGAACCAATGACAAAACAAACTCAAACAATAAAAAAAAGTTCAGCAAGGTTAACATGAAAAATAATAAATAAATAAAACCCAACAGTCTCCATATACACAAAAAATCACCAACTGGAAGATATAATGTGAGAAAAAAAATCCCATTGAGCATATCAACAAAAAAGGTACAATACTTAGAAAAGGAATTTAATACTAAGGTTCATATGAAAAAATAAACATGCCAGGGCAACTAGGCAAACATTGAAATGAATGACCCCTGAGAGCGACCAGCCCGACCAGGTCTGAACGTGGACTGTCGGGCCAGGGAAAGCGCGCGCGGCACACGCTCCACTCTTCTCGGCCGGCCTGTTCCAGGCTGTCGTGCGGGTACAGCGACGCTGAAGCTGTGCTGGGCACACCGCAGCCCTGAGCAGGTAAGTGAGTGTGCCCATGTTGTCCGGGCCAGGGACAGAACAGAACAGGTTAAGGCAAGAAAGCGCCCTGGGGTAAGGCTAAAGTCAGAGGCGCCAGTACCGAGGCACGACTTCTATGACAGGTGCTCTCAGAGCCCTGTGGGGTCCACTGGCACAGCAGCAGGACCACTCCCGCCACGCCAGGGGGATCAAGGCCTTGAGCAAAAACGGCTGATTCCAACACAGGGGTAGCAAAGGGACAAGAACCCAGAATATTCTGTGATGTTGAAAGTTAGAGAGTGCTCAGAAGGCCACAGGCGCCAGTCTGAAGTGACTCTCACTGGCCGAACCTGAGACAACTTGAACATCAAAATAAGGATACTGAACTGTAAAGCACTGAAAGAGAAACCCACACAGGTTTCTGATAACTTGGGAAGAGGTATGTGCAGGCTGTGGTGATGTCTGGGTCAGAAGAGTCAGCTTTGGGCTAAATCCAATCTGGATATTGGAGGATTCCTGTCACTGTGCCATAGGAGGGCCTCCCTGAACACACACCACACCCATCACATGGCTTGTGCCGACCTCTGTGTTTCCCAGGAGTTCAGAGCACTGCTACGTGCCAGGCAGAGGTTGCCTATGTGCCTGGTCCAATAAAACCCCAGGCGTCGCATCTCTAACGAGCCCCCCTGGTGGAAACACCTCACATAAGCTAGCCTAAGAGTTCCCGGGGAAGAAGCCTGTCCCATGAGACTTCACAGGGAAAGGCTACCAAGTCAGCAAAGTCAAAAGCACGCGGGGTGAAGGGAGCCCAGGCATTAGCTTCCAGCCCTTTCTCATTAGAATACAAAAACTACTCTGCATCCTCAGATCCAGGTAAAAACGTCACAGTGTATAATGATTCATGTACTCTGTACACAGCTAAATGCTTATTTTGTTAGAGTTGAAAGAGATAGAACAAATGACCCACAGGATTTTCTATTCGTTCATGAAAGAATTCAGGTTCATGAGTACAGAACTGCCGAGTACGAGTAAAGGCCAGGGTGCCCACAGCAGCAGTGTCCGCCCTCTCAAACGGGCATCACCGAGCACCTCCTGCACCAGACTCGGGGGTGAGTTAGGAGACAGCTCCCGGCCCACAGAGAGCCTGCCAACCAGCATCAGAGACACACAAGGATTCTCAAGGAGAATAACAGCCATGTGGTGACTACAGGGTGCGAGGTGTTAGAAATAGCTAGTGCCCACCAGGACACAGGAAGACGGCTGACAAGAACTGGAAACACAGGACGTAATGTGGCGGCTGTACTTGGTGATCACGATGCGTACACTGCACTGCGCCAGAGCAGAAATGAGCCATGGCAAAGTCATGCACTGAAGAACGGAGTAAGGAGAATACCAAAAAATCAAAACAGTAAATTTCAAAAGTATAGTCTCAGCAAAACCCAGACCCGTGAGCTCTCAACCCATTATAACGTTCCCCAGAATGAATACTCACACAGCACTCCGTCCAGTAAATGTGCAGGAAGGGGAAGGTCAGCAGGGCTTTGTTCCCTTCTTTGGGCAGCAGCTCCTCTTTGAATTGAACAAAGTTAGACTCCAGGTGAATCATCTTTGGAGCCCGGCCATAGGACCTATCAACAATTGTGAACGAGTCAGAGAAACATGGGAGTGTTCAGCAGAAGGAAAAGGAGAAAAAGACAGCAAGCGAATCCTATCTATGCGTTCAGAAGTGCATAGGTGATATTAAACCTGAATTTTAACTATTATATGTTCCATTTGAAAAGATGCTATAAGTTACTTTAAACACAGTTCATGTGTCAAAGCTCTTCATAACTCCATTTGCAACAATACAGACTTCTGAGAAAAACATCAGTTTACAGTCACCATAAAAGAAGCGGAGTGTTTCCCAAATGTCAAAAGTGCAGTTTGAAACTACCAAAGCTTTAAGCTGCTCTAGTATTTTTGCAAGAAACTTCATTATCCAAAAAAAGAGAACTGTCTGGTGAAAAAGAACAGGTTTCTGTTTGCACAGCATAAACAGTGGTAACCACCCATCCTTCAATTTTTTTTAAAAGACATCTCAAGAAAATCTTTACATGATTTTCTACATTTATCTTCGGCTGCGCGGGGTCTCTGCTGCTTCCGTGGGCTTTCTCTGGCTGCAGCGAGTAGGGGCTGCTCTTTGCCGCAGCGCTCAGGCCTTTCTCGCTGCGGGGCGCGGCTCCAGGCGTGCAGGCTTCAGCAGCTGCAGTGCGTGGGCACGTAGTTGCTGGGCTCCAGAGCACAGGCTCAGTAGCTATGGCTCACGGGCTTAGTTGTTCTGTGGCACATAGGATCTTCCTGGATCAGGGATCAAGCCTACACTGGAAGGCAGACTCTTACCCACTGCATCACCAGGGATGTCCCGTCCTCCAATTTTCTTCAATCCAAGAACAAAGATCCCACAAGCTACTCGCATCTAATCGATGGCTATCACAGAGTATGGACGCTGTTTAATTATACTTCTAAAAATAAATTAGACTACATACATCTCTTTTCCACACCTCTTTTTCCACCTCTAGTGAGTTTTGTCTCTTTTAAATATCTACAGACGAATTTTATTCTTTTTGTCTAACCTAAGGAGTCTGCATGATGAATAAACTGAAAACCATACTGAACGTTATTATACATTAACTTGTGGATTTTCTATTTCACGCTAGTTTTTTTCTTTCCTTAGTGAGATTAATCAAGTTTTCTTTTTCCTTCTTTTTTCTCTGTTAGCTTGAAAGTTTAATCTTCTATTTCTTTTCTGTTATTATTTACATTTTAATATTTGAATGCATAAACTTTAATTTCCATTTCAAAAAGTACAGTTAAGTGACTATCTCTCCTTGAACAGGACAAAGACACTACAGTTTTCTTTCTGCTTTCTTCCACATTCTGAAATTTTAGATTTTTAATTTTTAAAAGCATTGACACCATAAAATAGTAAAATATTTGTTATGACTTGCTTTCAGGCAGCTGCTCCCTTCACTCTGTGAATTCAGGGTTCATGTTCCTGACACATGTGTTTTCCTTGAGACACATTCCTTAATTACTTCAGAGACAGTAGTACAGCTTCTGATCATACACATCTGAGATGTTCTTGTTGACAGCATGTTTCCGGCTATTTCCATGCTATGGTGGCAGCGAATGTAAGATGGGAGCAGGGCTCTGGAGAGCCCGGTGTGGTGGTGTGCAGACACCCCAGGCCCAGCCGGTACCCTGTCTCTTCAAGGCTAGGGGGAGGCTGAGACTGTCTTCCCACCGTGTGACTGTGAATAACACACAACTCTAGAGTCAAGGTGCGGAGAAGGCAATGGCACCCCACTCCAATGTTCTTGCCTGGAGAATCCCAGGGACGGGGGAGCCTCGTGGGCTGCCGTCTCTGGGGTCGCACAGAGTCGGACACGACTGAGGCGACTTAGCAGCCGCAGCAGAGTCAAGGTGGGGCTTCTCAGAACTCAACTCTCAGTCTCCTTAGAACTCAAGTCAAGGCAGGGCTTCCCTTGTGGCTCGACTGGTAAAGAATCTGCCTGCAATACGGGAGACCCGGGCTTAACCCCTGGGTTGGGAAGATCCCCTGGAGAAGGGAAAGGCTACTCACTCCAGTATTCTGGCCTGGAGAATTCCATGGACTGTATGGGGTCGCAGAGTCGGACACGACTAAGAGTCAAGGTACAGCCTTCAAGCCAAGGTACTCCTCCTAAAGGCTCTATCTTAGGCTGCATTTTAATCGCTGTTAGAGACTGCAGACTCGGTTCTTCCTCCTGATGTGGCTTTTTGCTTGCTTGGTTTTGTTTTCATTCTGCTTCACATCCAGCAGCCCCCGAAATCTCTGCACTCACTTCTGGGAAAACCTGGACACCAGTTCCTCAAGCAGGGCCCATCTCTCCAACCGCTCCACAGTCACTTCTGAAATACCTACTACAGGGACATGGAAACCTATGGACTTAGCCTTCACGGCTCAGCTCGGACCTCCATCTCTGGCTCTCAGCTCTCAACTCCGGAGTTCCCAAGTGCAATCTCCCAATTCATCATTGTTCTTCAGCTATATGGAAGTTCAGTGCATGAAGTCAAGTTTCTGCTTCAAGATTGTTTCCCAATATCTAATCAATTACATTTTTGCCAAAGTGAAATATACACACTTTAACATGTCAGACAGTACTAAAGGGCCACACACACACACACCCCCCTCTGCACTTGGTCTTGGTCTTGCCCTTTCCTCCCAAAGTCCTGGGCCCTGTCACCTGTTAGGGACCCGCCTGCTTCTCAGGGTGTCCCCTCTGCAGACACACAGAGGGCTTTCCCTCCCATACCTCTGTCCATTCTTCTGCTCCCAGAAAGATATCCATGTCTCCACTGCTGCCGCCTCCACCTTTTCTGTCCTTAAACATTTAGGCCTTCTACTCTATAGAAGGTAGTTGGAGAAGGCAATGGCACTCCACTCCAGTACTCTTGCCTGGAAAATTCCATGGACTGAGGAGCCTGGTGGGTTACAGTCCATGGGGTCGCAAAGAGTCGGACACAACTGAGCGACTTCACTTTCACTTTTCACTTTCATGCACTGGAGAAGGAAATGGCAACCCACTCCAGCGTTCTTGCCTGGAGAATCCCAGGGACGGGGGAGCCTGGTGGGCTGCTGTCTATGGGGTCACACAGAGTCAGACACGACTGAAGTGACTTAGCAGCAGCAGTACTCTTCTCTCATTTAGTTTTCAAGAAGGTGAAGAAAAGAATATGCGTATTAAATCTATGCAGGGTCTCTATTCGACTTTTTTCTCACAAGCCCATTTATCACTGCTTTTATCTTTCTGAATGTTTGAATAATGTATACTTGTTTGAAACCATTTCCAGATCACTCCACATTTCTTCAGATATTATTAAATTCTTCCATTTGCTGAATTGTTTTCTCTCATTCATAGCACTGGGCCTCCTCAATAGTTGAATAATTTTCCTGTAAGAGAATTCTCCCCGTTCTGTACATTCTTTATATTACATTTTGGTAAATAAATACATTCCTTGTAACACTAAGCAGGCACAAAGATTACACTAGATTCAACAGAGACCCTGGTGAAGTCATCCAGAATGTTAATTCTACATGTCAGGAGGGTAAAAACTGGTGGTCAGAAAGGAATAACGTAGCAAGAAACAGAATTACATGAGCATGAATAACAACAGGAAATTTTTCATTCACCTTGGTTAAAATCAGACTGCCAGTATTAACAAGTATTAACAATATTAATATTATTAATAAACAGTGTTAACAATCCAAACATTTTCTACAAATATCTACAAACATTTTCTACAAATATCTAATCTTACCAGAAGTTAGTTTTTCAGTGAAATAATTCAAACTCAGTTATTTCCTCAGAACAAGTCATTAGAGGAACAATTACAAACAACAGAGCCAATGGGAGGACTGATCTGATGGCACTGCTAATTTTAAAGATCATCCTTCTGTCCACTTTCTCATCCAGGCACTCAGGGTGACCACGCCCTGGTTAAGATGCAGAGGCACCAGCTCTACTGAGGAATACGGGTGCACATCTCCTAACAGAATGCCACCAGGAGTCGCCTCTATACAAGGGGCCTGCAGCTCCGAAGACGTGTCCCATTTCTACCATCCTAGGTCTCGTTCAGAAAACAAGCCTTAAACAAAGGCTCACAGAAGACGGGGCCCTCTTCTCAGTCTCCTTAGAACTCAGGCTCGCATTTTCACTGCTTCACTCACTCACACAAACGCCTAAAAACAAGGAGGGGGTGCCATACCTCTCCATTCCATCGGTTCTCTTGGAAGCTGCTGGGAAAGTGTTGGGTAAATGGAGGTGAATAAATTCTGATCTCCAGCACCTACAACAGGAATGAACATGGCACTGTTGGTAAATATCGGGAAAACGGGCTCTAAAATGTATTAACTGGTATTTTTAGACCATTTAATAATTTAGCAAAATGACATCACAAAACAGGTTGTTTTGTATCTTTAAAGAAGTGGTCTCTATAAAAGCCAGCTCTTGGTCTAACTTCTCCCCCACCTGGCCTCCCGGAGGAGATAAATTCTCCCCCAGAGGAAGAGGAGGAGGAAGAGGTCTGACAGCTCAGGAGGGCGGAGCTGGACCAACCCCGCCCAGCCTCGCACCTGTTGGCTCCTACAGCCACTTCTTCAACTTGGATAAAACAGCCATGAAACTCCGGGCAGGAAAGGAGGCCAGGACATTTGGATGTGAGTTTCTTTACCGAATTCCAGCAGGAGCAGACACACAGGCTGCTCTCCGGTACCCAGGACACCAAACACACCTGCTCTCACTCGTTCCCATGGGAAGCCCTGGAGGCAGATCCGACCACACACCGAGGATAGAGGAGCTGCAAGGGCGGCGCTCAGAGTACACAGCTTGCTGGTGGCAGAGACCAGTGAGGAACTCGGGAGTCTCTGCCTTCACAGCTCAGCTGTTAACTCAGCTCTTTCATCTCAGCCTTAACAGAACTGAAAAATCCACTTGGCTCTCCTAAAATGACAGTATAGCCACAGCCTAAAAAGAACCTTTCAATACCAATGGCTCAGTCTCACACTCAGGATCCTCTACTGTTAAGTGAAACCTTTTTCCAAGCTGCATTTATATTGATCTTAAAGAAATCACTGGGAAGTGCTGTGGGCCACTGACATACTTATTTTGCTACCACAAGCCTAAAAAAAAAGAAAACAAAAACAAAACAAAACAGAACCTTTCCCAAACCACATAACAATATCAAGTCACTACAGAGAGGAGTGATGCTTCTGGGCAACTGAGCTGATCCGAGAGAGGCAGTGAGGCATGGGGACTGGACACAGATACTGGAAGGTTGACCACCTGGGTCCCTTCTGAGCTCCACCACCTGCTAGCTGAATACGCTTGGGAAGACCATGTATCCTTTCTGTGCCTCGGGGACCATCTGTGAAATGGGAAAATAAGAATAGCTTCCAACAGGGTTATTGTGAGACTGAGTCAACACAGTAACCTTGAACAAGGCCCAACACAGACTAAATCGTTAATAAGGGTTACTATTAATAATTTATTGTTACCATAAAAACAGCTTTTAGGTTTTAACTCATCAGTTTTTATTGCATTCATGTCTTTGGTAACTGTCTTAAAAATCATTAAAGTAAGAAACCTTTAGTTAGCTTCTAATTTCTTATCTTTGAGTGCCAACTCCTGCTGCCTCTCGATAAGGTTCTAGAATTAACATATAAAAAAAATCACTACTGTCTGCTAAAAAGAAATTAGGGCAACCACAGGGAAGCTTTCTTCTCTTTCACTTGGTTTTTCATATATATGCTCCTTGCAATAAAGTCTCATATAAAGGTATAAGTAACCTCTGCAACAGGGTAAACAAATGAAGAGCCTCCAACACACCCCCTTCTCAAGTGTCTCCCACAGTAAATCTTGTTATACAATATAAAACTTGTCCAACTGGAGGCTGTAAAGTAACAATTTTTCTTACATTCAATCATGAAATAAATCTTTAATCTGTGTCCTAAATTTAATTTTAAAAGATTTCAGGTCAATTAACACATCTGTCAAGGGCAGAGATATCATCTTATAATAACTAGGCATTGAACATGTGACCATTTGATCTCAGCCCCTGTTAAGGAGCTGAACTGTGTCCCAGCAAAATTCATACACTGAAACCCTAATGCCTTAGCACCTCTGTTATGTGACGGTATCTGAAAGAGGTGATTAGGTGAAAACAAGGGCTTTTGAATGGGCCCTGTAATCCCTTCAGAAAGAAAGTGAAGTTGCTCAGTCATGTCTGACTCTTTGCAACCCCATGGACTGTAGCCTACCATGCTCCTCCATTCATGGAATTTTCCAGGCAAGAGTACTAGAGTGGGTTGCCATTTCCTTCTCCAGGGCATCTTCCCGACCCAGGGATCGAACCCGGGTCTCCCGCATTGCAGCCAGACACTTTACCATCTGAGCCACCAGGGAAGTTGATTAAATCCCTCAGGGATCCTTACAAGAGAAGATGTGGACACACAGTCACCGGGGCGAGAAAGATCACGTGAAGACGCAGCAAGAAGACATGCCCCCGACAAGCCCCCAAGGGAGGCCTCATGGCCAGCCCTGCCGACACCTTGACCCCACCTCCAGCCTCCAGACAGCGAGGAAATAAAAGCTCTGCTGTTTCAGCTCCCCCCGCTCCAGCCTGGAGGGCTACCCTGAGCACCCGAGCAAACTGACACAGCACCCTGCTTTTCATTCCCACCCACTGGAACCCCATGCTGACTGAACGGGAAGAAAAGCCGCCATGATTTTCTCAGAACATGGCTATTGTTAATGAGAATACTCGCAAGTTTTTATACCAAGTATTATGGAAAACAGAGGAAAGTATCTTTGAAAATGGGCTAGAAAGAGCCATAAAAGACAGACAGGAAAGAGCTTATATGTAAAATCTCAGAAGAAAAAATCTCCATTCACTTGACAGGTAATTAAATTAACCATGTGTATTAATAGTTTGTAGTGCCCCAAACAGCCCAACCAGTCAGTAGAAAAGCCACTGGAGTGCTGAGGTCTGAACTGTAAGAGCAACTCTGTTTTGATCCCATGAGCTGCACAGGGGCATGAGAACAACAGGGGCTCGGCTGTCAGGATGCAGCGACTCGACGCAAAAACGAGGCTCAAGACGACGCGTTGAGAGAACTCTGTTCAGAAAACCGCTGTGCTTATGTTTCTTTCTCAAGAGGGCTACTAAGATTCACTCAGACTTTCCTGGTGGCCCAGTAGTTAAGAATCCGCTTCCAGGAGATGCAGGTGTGATCCCTGGTTATGGAACTATGATCCCACACACACGGTGCGAGGCAACTAAGCCCCATGTTCCACAACAGGAGAGGTCTGAGGAAAAGGCAGGCAGAGCCCCTGGTTTCTGACCACCTACGCCTCTCTTATGTCGCCATTTGTGATCAGACTCTGGTCCACGCATTCATATCTGAGGCAGACCTTCACTATTTTCTGAATTAGGACTGCATTCTCTGAGATTTTTAGAAGCATATATTTATGTATGAATCACACAATTTTAAACTTTCTATTTTAAAAGCAGGTAAGAACTAATTAAACATGGCGTGTGTGTGTTTGGGAGTGGGGTGGTTAAAAAAGATGATTTCAGTGACTTAAGTATATATGGGTCACATTTCAATAAACTCAGCTGAACATTTTCTTAAAATTTTAAAAACAGAAGGACTTGAGAAATCAATTATAAAATAGTTGACTTTTACCAACATTGAGAAGACACTGACACATGTCCAACAGAATATAAGTAAATACAGACAAAGATGTGTCATTTAGATTTTCACATGCTAGCAAGGTAATGCTCAAAATCCTTCAAGCTAGCTTCAACAGTACCAGATGTACAAGCTGGATTTAGAAAAGGCAGAGGAACCAGAGATCCAGTTGCCAACATTCACTGGATCACAGAAAAAGCAAGGGAAAAAGAAAAAGCAAGAGAATTCCAAAAACATATCTACTTCTGCTTCACTGACTAAGCTAAAGCCTTTTTGACTGTGTGGATCACAACAAACTGTGGAAAAGTCTTAAAGAGATAGGAATACCAAATAGGAGACTTACCTGTCTCCTGAGAAACATGTATACAGGACAAGAAGCAACAAGTAGAACCAGACATGGAACAATGAACTGGTTCAAAACTGGGAAAGGAGTACGTCAAGGCTGTATAATGTCATCCTGTTTATTTAATTTATATGCAGAGTACATCATGCGAAATGCCAGTCTGGATGAAGCATTAGCTGGAGTCAAAACTGGGAAAGGGAGAAATATCAACAACCTCAGGTATGTGGATGATACCACTATAATGGCAGAAAGTGAAGAACTGAAGAGCCTCTTGATGAGGGTGAAAGAGGACAGGGAAAATACTGGCTTAAAGCTCAACATTAAAAAAACTAAGATCATGGCATCCAGTCCCATCACTTCATGGCAAACAGATGGGGAAAAAGTGAAAACAGTGGCAGCTTTTCTCTTTTGGGCTCCAGATTCAGTGTGGACAGTGACTGCAGCCATGAAATCAAGACACTTGCTGCCTGGAAGAAAAGTGAAAGTGAAAGGCGCTCAGCAGCGTCCAACTCTTTGTGACCCCATGGACTATACAGTCCATGGAACTCTCCAGGCAAGAATACTGGAATGGGTAGCCTTTCCCTTCTCCAGCCGATCTTCCCAACCCAGAGATCGAACCCAGGTCTCCCACATCCCAGGCCGATTCTTTACCAGCTGAGCCACAAGGGAAGCCCAAGAATATCTGAGTGGATACTGGAAGAAAAGCTATGACAAGCCTAGACAGTGCATTAAAAAGCAGAGATATCACTTTGCCAATAAAGGTCTGTATAGTCAAAGCTAATCTTTCCCATAGTCATGTAGAGATGTGTGAGTTGAACCATAAAGAAGGTTGAGTGCTGAAGAACTGATGCTTTCGAATTGTGATGCTGGAGAAGACTCCTGAGAGTCCCCTGGACTCTCCTGGACAACAAGAAGATCAAATCGGTCAATTCTAAAGGAAATCAATCCTGAATATTCGCTGGAAGGACTGATGCTGGAGCTGAAGCTCCAATACTTTGGCCACCTGATGCAAAGAGCCGACTCACTAGAAAAGACCCTGACGCTGGGAAATATTGAGGGCAGAAGAAGAAGGGAGGCAGAGGATGATGGTTGGATGGCATCACTGAGTCAACGGACATGAGTTTGAGCAAGCTCTGGTAGATGGTGAAGGACAGGCAAGCCTGGTGTCCCTGGTGTCGCAAAGAGTCGTAAACAACCTAGCAAATGAATAACAAAAAGAGACAGTAAGAAATTGGCTATTTTTGAGACAACTCTAATTTTCAAAGAAGTCAATTATAACTAAAAATAGAAACCTGTAGGCCAGACAGTCTTTTAGACTCAACACACCATCACTAAGATCAGAGTCTAAGCAGTACCAAGTAACATGTCCAGACCAAGCCCAGGAGGGCGAAGCAGACCCACCCAGCCGCACTCAGGGCCACTCACAGCTGAGGTCAGTCACACAGCATCGGCTTCACCCTCCATCAACACAAATAGCAATGGAAACTTTCACTTTCAATCATTACTCTGCACAAAAGTTTTAGGATCCACTAGAACTGCTTAGTCCTTGGAAGGAAAGTTATGACCAACCTAGATAGCATATTCAAAAGCAGAGACATTACTTTGCCGACTAAAGTCTGTCTAGTCAAGGCTATGGTTTTTCCTGTGGTCATGTATGGATGTGAGAGTTGGACTGTGAAGAAGGCTGAGCGCCGAAGAATGGATGCTTTTGAACTGTGGTGTTGGAGAAGACTCTTGAGAGTCCCTTGGACTGCAAGGAGATCCAGCCAGTCCATTCTGAAGGAGATCAACCCTGGGATTTCTTTGGAAGGAATAATGCTAAAGCTGAAACTTCAGTACTTTGGCCACCTTATGCGAAGAGTTGACTCATTGGAAAAGACTCTGATGCTGGGAGGGATTGGGGGCAGGAGGAGAAGGGGATGACAGAAGATGAGATGGCTGGATGGCATCATGGACTCGATGGACGTGAGTCTGAGAGAACTCCGAGAGATGGTAACGAACAGGGAGGCCTGGCGTGCTGCGATTCATGGGGTCACAAAGACTCAGACATGACTGAGCGACTGAAATGAACTGAACTGGGAACTGCAACATCACAAGGTTATTTAGTGTCAAAGCATTTTAAAATCCTGATCTTCAGTTAACAGTCAACTGTGACCAGAACAGAATCAGTCTTATGCTGATACTTAAAGAGCAGAGGCTGAGTCCAGGGTCCTGTTGTGTGTGAAAGAGCCTCCAGCAGAGGAAAGGCACATGAAGCTCAACCCTGTGGGAATCAACATCCAACCAAACCGTGTGAACTGGCTCCGTGTGGGGTGGATGTTAGACAGAGATCCCCATCTGCATCTCAGCAACGCTGGGTGTCTAGACTAGGCTAACAAAAATGCACCTATTCTCTTAATTGAGAAGAAAATATTTGTATCTCTGTTCAAAAAGCTATACGTTTGTTGTTGCTAATGTAGCTGCAATATTTATGGTTATCCACTTCAGTGTTCTTGCCTGGAGAATCCCAGGGAAGGGGAAGCCTGGTGGGCTGCCATCTATGGGGTCACACAGAGTCGGACATGACTAAAGTGACTTAGCAGCAGCAGCATATGCAATATTTATGTATATGTACTATTTATGTAATCATTTTTTTAAATTTTAAGATTTGATGATGACATACGACTGCATTTAGCACTAAACCATCTACAGAAAGGGTAGCGTAAATGAATGTGGTGTGAGTGCTCCAAAGCTACCAATCATGCCTCGGGGGGAACAAAAGGTTACACAGAAAAGTCACCTATTTGTTGGGAAGGACACAGGGCTTTCATACTTATAGAATCAGACATGTGTCAAGGGCATTCAGAAATTGACAGAATCGTCCTGCTCCCCTGGGGCCTGTGAACATGTTACATTACACAGTAAGGAAGAATCAAGGTTGCAGATAGATTAAAGCTGCTAGTCAGCTGACCTTAAAATAAAGAGATGATCCTGGCTTATCCGGACAGGCCCACTGTGCTCCCAAGGCTCCTTACATGGGGAAGAGCCACAACCAGAGAGAGTGTCAGGAGAAAGACCAAACTGGGGCCCAGAGAGAGTGAGTCAAGGGAGCAGCGCCTCCAGCTGCCTGCCGGAAAGGGGATTCTCCCCTGGAGCCTTCAAGGAGCAGCCCTACCCACGTCTCAGTCCAGAGAGAACCATGTCAGACTTCTGAATTCCATGACTCTGAGAAAATACCTCTGTGTTACTTTTAGGCACAAAGTCTACCTAATTTGTTACAGCAGTCACAAGAAACTGACACGACCACAAAAAGTGAAGTCATGGGACTGATTTAAAACAAACAAAGAAAAGCATTTGCCATTCTCCCCTCCCCCCCATGGACTATTCCAGTCTGACGATCCGGGAGGACTTGCTGTTAGCACTGGAGGGTTTGGTCCCAGGTGAGAACTAGCTGACTCAAGTCAGAGGGGCCACTCGTTCACTGCGCAGTTGCTCATGCACTGTAAGCGCGCTGCTCAGTCACCCGGAGGGCGCCAGCAGCCCGAGGGCCACCCTGCACAGGGAAGCCCGGGCGCCCAGGCTCCCGCCCAGGTGAGTCAAGCAGCTCGTCAGAGTAAAGCTGCCCACTTTGGACTCAACATTATGCACTGCTGCTGCAAGACGCTTCTCTCGTTTTATTGTTCTTGGGCTTCCTGGGTGGTTCACTGGTAAAGAATCTGCCTGCAATGCAGGAGATGTGGGCTTGATCCTTGGGTTGGAAGGATCCCCTGGGGAAGGAAACGGCAACCCACTCCAGTGTTCTTAAATCACAACCCGGCCCATCCTGCCGTTTCAGCACTGGCTTTCCTGACAGGCCTGGTCACCAGCTTCCGCATCCTGCTGGTGACAGACACCTGCTCGCTCTCCCCATGCAGCTTCCCTTGCTCCTACACCCAGTTACGCAGCCAGCACCACCCTGCCTGCAGGCGTGGCCAAAGGGGCGAAGTGCACTGAGGGTTAACCGAGTTCCAGGATGGGAGTTTGCAGAAAAGAAACTACAGCCAACGCAGAGGCCGCGAGAGAAAGTCCCAAAGTCTCCTTTTTTTAAAGAAGAAGGACAAGATAGTAATGACCTTCTCTAGCACTCAGAGACCACATTAGACCCAAAACCCAGGAATTTACCAGAAAAAGAAAGACTGGATAAGTGCACCTATATATAAGAAGACCGAAGAATCAGCCTTTGGAAGTTTACGTATTTTTAAAATACAGGGAATGCAGTCAAGCTGCAGCCGTTTGAATCACGGCATTTGCGATTCAAGAGGACATCTTGCTCGCTCCAGGCACACCTGGACGGGAGGCTTGTCCCAAACGGCTCTTTCCCAGGATTTCCCTTACCTCCTCAAAAGTCCATTCAAAGATCACTCACTTTCTCAATGGGGTCTCACTATCATTTTCAAAAGCAGCACCGTTTTGAAGGGGGATTTAAACTAGCAAAACTGTGCTTATCACAGCACAGCAATCCTCACAGTGATAGACCCCAACAGATACTTGGGGAAAATACATTTGATTGCAAGACTGTGTCAAACAGCAAAAGGTGAAACCATTCAAATCCCACTGATGGAGGGCCAGAGTAAACCATGGCATGTCGACATAACAGGACTCTCAAGACTGTAAACAGGAGGGTAACCATCTCTCCACTCTGTTCTCCCAGAAATCTTGGAGGAAAGCAAAGTTGGGAATGTGTGTGCAGTCTGTGATCTCTTATCTAAGAAAGGGAAATATTAATACAACCTGTATGACTACTTCCTATAGAAGGAGACGCTTCAGGTCAGGGAGGGACAGGGCAGAGAGGACAGGGCTACACACTAGACTGCTGCACTGCTGGTGGCAGTCACAGGGCTATCAGAGGCTGTGTGAGGTGGGCTGAGGAGGGCCCGGGACCCACAGCACCAGGATCACCCGGGCATCTGTGACAGGTCCTCACTCCCAGCCCCCACCCCATCCTGCTCCATCAGAAACTCTGGCCCCCCACGAGCACTCCACGGGACTCTGATCCAGTCTGAGGACCCTGTTCTATCATCCCCATACATGCCTGAAACTGGAAGAAAAAATACACGAGAGAGAGAGAGCAGGGAGAAAGCACACACAGAGGACAGAGCAGTTAAATCAACCCTAGAGTCCTGAGTTTGAACTGAAAAGATCAGAGTGAATTTAGAGTCCAGCTCTTCCCCCTCCAAAGGCCCAGCAGCACCCAGAAGCCCAAGCACAGACTGGGGTCTCCAAATACCACCTCCCACCAGAAGGAATCGGGGCTCCCTGAAGAAGGGCTGATTCCAGGGCCTGAGCAGGAAATGCACAAAGTGAGTCTGGAACATCATGTCACACCAGAGAGGAAAGAAACTAAAGATTCCTCCAACAAGGATTCCTACACCTCAGAAGCCAGCTGGCAAACAGACACAAGGCACACCCTACACTCTCCAACAAGCGATAAGGAACCACAGAGGGTGGAAGGGAGACTAAGATTTCAAGACAGAATGAAAACATCAATCTAAAAACCTACTGACACTAAATAATTTAAAGAATTTTTTTTAAAAGACATTTCAGACACACTGGAAATGTAAACACTCAATATTTGATACTAAGGAATTGTATTTTTAGACGTGATAAAGATTTTCAGTCACATTTTTTAAAGTCCTTATCCTTCAGGGCTATGGGCTGTCTTAGCTCAGGCTGCCATGACAGAACACCCCAGATGGAGTGGCTTAAACAATACATACACCTGCTTCCCTCCTTCTTCTGGAGGCTGAAGACCAAGGTGCCTCCTGTGGCTTCCCAATGAGGGCTCCCCCCTTGCTGACTTGCTCTCCCAGCCTCTCCTCCTCCTATGAGATCGATGACCGCCGGTCCCCACCCTCGTTATCCAAGCCAATCCTAATTATCTCCCAGAAGGTCCCATCTGCAAATATGACCACATGAGTGGTCTGGGCTTCAATGTAGGAATTTGGGTGGCGCATACAAATATTCAGTCCACAACACATACACTTACTGATAAATGTTTGATGCCTGAGATTTGCTTCAAAATAACAACAGGACCGGAAGGAATGGGCAGGGGTATAAAGAAGCAAGACTGACCACTTAGTTGCTGAAACTGAGTGACAGGCTTGGAGGAGTTCTTCATACTATTTTTTTTTAATACAAGTTTTCAAGCTTCTATAATAAAAGGATTGAGATGTTAACAATTCTCCCATTTCTCTTACCCTTTTCTCCTTCTCCTTTCTTGCTAGCACATATCACCTATTACATGATATAATTCACCCTGTACGCACACAATCTATGCTCTCGCTGGAACGTAAGCTCTAAGACGGCCAGGAAGAGATGCTGAGGACACGTCTGATGGTGAATCCAGGGCCTAGTTCTACACCAAACAGCACAGGGCCCCCAAAGGCCAGGACATCCTACGGCAGATGGAGTGATGGCGATGGCTGTCAGGTCCTCAGAAGACGAATTTAATTTTAGAATCAGTAAGATTACACTAAAAACTGCCAGTTCGGCTACCCCACTTAGTTCTTCAAGTGCTGAACTAAGGAAAGTGATGTTTCGATTCTGCTTAGCTCTATGACTAAGGCTTTCTCTCAGGGATAACTTGAGAGACAACCCCCTTTCTGCGTGGGCATACAGGGTCTGACTCCCCCACCACTTGGCAAGGTTGCGGTGGACGAGGAGTCGGCCACCTTGGGCCTGGTCCGCGTTGCGTCACTAAATACTGAGGGGCCTTGGTCAGGCACAGAAACTGGCCCTCAGGTCTTCAGCCTCAACATGACCTACCTGCTGGCCCTGCCCGCTGTTCACCTCAGTGCTTACGGAAGTTTCAAGCTGACCTAGCCAGACTAAGGGTGCCTACAAATGGTGAGCTGTGAATGTAGTAAAAATTGTTACCACAGGCGTCACTGCTAGTCCTAAGACTCTACCTAAAATTGCAGCTCTGAAATGTATGCAACTGCTTCTAAACACTAAACACATCTACTGAAAAAAGGAAAAATTTCCAAACACATGACATGAAACTCCCTGGTGAAAGCAAGGTATAAGCCTGTTGTCAGTTTCTTCATAATTTTTCTGTTCACTGTTTTTAAAAAATAATTGTATTCACTGATGCAGTCATTCATTTATTTTATTTCTGGCTGTGCTGGGGCTTCGCTGTTGCACAGGTTTTCTCCCGTGGCGGAGAGTGGGCTTCTATCGTGGAGGCTCCTCTCATGGTGGAGCATTGGCTCCAGGGTGCGCGGGCTTCCACAGTGGAGGCACGGGGCTCAGCAGGCGCAGCTCGCGGGCTCCAGGGCACAGGCTCAGAAGTTGTGGCACACGGGCTCAGCTGCTTCACGGCCTATGGGATCTTCCTGGGTTAGGGACTGAACCATGTCTCCTGCATTGGCAGGCAGATTCTTAACCACTGGGCCAACAGGGAAGCCCTCCCTGCTCACTTCTTTAAAAAATTTGGCAAATGAGGGCCTAAAACAACATTGAGGAATGAAACATCATGCAACACGTTTGCAGGAAGCCAAATAAAAACATTTACTTTCTTGGGGGGAGAAAAAGGAAAGAGAGGTTCTAAAACAGGTTCATCTTTTCTGAAAAGATCATCCCACCCTGAGTCAACATCTCAAGCCCAAAATTCCAGATACTGTGGACTTGCTCAGGTGTCAGGAGCACAGTAAGGACATGCCTCTAGACGGAGAAAGTGCTATAAAACCAAAGACACGTGATGGACGCTAGCGACGTGCACCTGGAGGCCAGTGCAGACGACGTAATCTGGGAGCTGACCAGCACCCCAGAAGGTTTGTCCACATCCTGACCCCCCGCCCCAGGGCCTGGGGGTGAACCTTATTTGGAAAAGGAGTCTTTATAGATATGATTAAGTTCAAGCTCTCAAATAAGATCATTCCGTATCATATACAGATGGGCCCTACATCCAATGACAAGAGGTCACTTGTCAGGTCAGATAAGAGGCAAAAGGGAAAACACAGGGGGAGAGAAGGCCATGTGAAGACAGGGCAGAGACTGGAGTGATGTACCTACAAGTCAAGGAACAGCAAGGATTTCCAGGTGCTGCAAAGAGGCGAGAAAGGACCACCTCCACCCCCAAGGCCTCAGGAAGAAGCACAGCCTTGCTGATACTTTGCTTTTCAACTTCCAGTCTCCAGAACTGTGAGAAAATAAATTTCAGTTGTTTTAAGCCACTCAGTTTCTGATAAATTTGTTACAGCTATCCTAGAAAACTAATACATGTGGCGTAAAATACAAAAATCAAACGCACATCTTCCCTAGTGCTCTTCCAATCCATCTTTTAGATATGTTTTTGGCCATACCGCTTATATGTTGAAATAAACACAGATGAACAGGCAATTTGCAAGAGGTACAAGCATGAAGAACCACATAAAAGAACCTCACTAATCATCAGGTGTGTAACACCAAAACTATGATAGAAGATGGCCTTGGGCTGGTCAAAGAGTTCTTAGATACCATATTGAAGGTATAAGAGAAAAAAATGGGTCACTGGACTTAACATTTAAAATGTTTGCACTTCTGAAGACAGATTAACTAAAAGACAACCAAAGAACAGGAGAAAATATCTGCAAATCACATATCCGATAAAGGAGTCCACACACTGGAATACTAGACAGCAAGAAACGGAGGGGCCAACTGCAGCTGGTGCAACACGAACGCACCGAACGCACCTCCGAAACACTGCAGAGTGAGCGAAGCCAGGCAGAAGGCTGCAGGCTGCACGACTCACTTCTGGGCGACGTCTAGAAAACGCCAATCTAGAGGCAGAAAGCGGGTCAGTGGCGCCTGCGCTTAGGGGCAGAGATTAACGCTAACAAGTTCTTGGGGTGATGGAACCGTTCTAGAACTGAACTATGGCGACGGCTGCACAACTGTGAGCTTTCACTAACAGTCTGAAAAGTGTGCATGTACAATGGATATTAATTTTATAATATGTAGACTAAAGCTCAATAAAGCTGCTCAGAAAAAGAAAAAACAAAAAACTATAACCTGTCCACTAGACTGGCAAAAATTAAAAAGATAGCTCCGACCCAGTGGGGCAGAGAATAACTCGGAGGGCAGCTTTTTCACAGGGCGATCCGGGCTCTCCCCTTCTGACCCAACAGTTATACTTCTAGATTCCATTCTTCATAATGAAAAGGTATTCCTGCTTTATTTATATACTTTTAAGGTTAAAGTTTCATTTCTAAGAGTTACAGTAGTATCTTTCTCAAAGGCTTCACCCAAATGCCAGGTTGACAGTCCCTCAATCCTAAATGCTCCAGAGCAGAAGCTGAATCACAGACCTGAGAATGCTTCGGTTTGTTCATACATTTCTCCTGACTTGAAGTAAAGAAACCATATCTGAACACAACACAGAAGGATTATTCCAAACATTACGGGCCATGGAACTTGTCTTCTACTGGATTAGTATGTATTTCCTCGATTCAAAAACCCCAAAGAGAAAATGCTCCAGCACCAAAAAACAAAGAACCACCTAAGAGCATTGCAGTTTACCTGAAACCAAGTCTCGGCAGCCAGGACTCAAACTCTCCAAACATTTTCCCACAAAACTATCTGATCTTGACAAAGACATGTATTTAGAGAAAGTAACGACACCATTAAAAGCTCCTACCTTACATATAACACAGTTTCCCCTTTAGAGTAATGTTCACTCACTTATTAATTTCCTCTACAAATATTTACTGAGCACCAACTATGTGCCCAGCACCATCCAGGTGCCACAAATACAGCAGTGAACACAGCAGGTGAAGTTCTGAACCTCACATTCTATTCCAGGGCAGCCTGGGTTGTAGT
>SJYC01016366.1:0-85380 GCA_006408675.1 Madoqua kirkii | reverse complement strand
AAAAAAAAAAAAAGGTCAAAGCGGGAGCAGCGATCAGAATAGTAAAATGAGTTTCCCCTCACTGGGGACAGGACACGGGAATACCGCCAGGGGCAGCTCAGCTTCAGTGGCCATGCTGGCTCTGCGGCCCGTCTGCCACATGGCCTAGCAGGAAGGTGCATACGTGTGCCTTCACCTCCCACCCGCAGCAACCCTGCGCTCATCAGATCCGAGGTGTGCAGGAAACTGAGCCACCAGGAAGAAACAGTTCTCGCCAGCGCATTGCTTGCAGCTGCCCCGACTCAGCACAGTGAGCGCTCACCCTCGTGCCGAGGACGCCACAGATGTGCGTCCAACCTCCCGAGCCCGGGAGCAGCTCCGTGCAGGGCACACTCCCCCAGACCTTGAGCCTTACCAGGATGCACAGCACCCACCTCCCTCTGCACCAAGTCCCTCACTGAAGAGGGGCAAAAGGCAGGTTGGTCTCAGCCTCTGTTTTGGTTGGAAGCCACAGAAATTAGGGTGAGCAGGAGGAGGGGCCGACAACTCTCACCTGCCCGGCTGGCTTTGGGCACTGAAGGGCCATCCTGAGACAGTTGCACAGCTCCATGTGGCATCCAGAAGGCAGGGGCCTGAGGCGGCAGCTCCCCTCCTACCATTCATAGGGTTGACAGCACATCCATGGCCGTGGGTTGGCCCAGTGGGTCAGGTTTTCTTACATAGTCCTGGGCAGGGGGGACCGACCATTTAATCAGAGATATCACTGAAGTCCTTTACCAGTAAGTGGTAACATTTTAGCACAGTCTAAGGGGGCTATGATCCAGAGCTTCCTAGTCCTGAGTAGTGACCCACACCCTGGGGGAGGAGGAGAGCCCCCAGTCCTGAGTGGTGACCCAGACCCCGGGGGAGGTGGAGAGTCCTCGGTCCTGAGTGGTGACCCAGACCCTGGGGGAGGTGGAGAGCCCCCAGTCCTGAGTGGTGACCCAGACCCTAAGGGAGGTGGAGAGCCCCCAGTCCTGAGTGGTGACCCAGGCCCCAGGGGAGGAGGAGAGCCCTCAGTCCTGAGTGGTGACTCAGACCCTAAGGGAGGTGGAGAGCCCCCAGTACTGAGTGGTGACCCAGGTCCCAGGGGAGGAGGAGAGCCCTCAGTCCTGAGTGGTGACCCAGGCCCCGGGGGAGGTGGAGAGCCCTCAGGGCAGGTGTGCTGTGCCTTCCCAGACAGCATTCCCCTACGAGGGGCTCTCAGACCCACAGCACCCAGGGTCCCTCTAAGTCTCCAAGCCCTGGCAGGAGGTCTGGCTCCTATAAGTGGAACACCCTGCCAGTCGGTGGAACTGGAGCCCAGAGACAGCTCACCCTTGCCCCCTCCCTCGGATCTACCACAGGATGCTTTCAACTCCCCACTGAGGTTTCCGCCTCTAGGGAGCACTTTCAAACCCACACCAGTGCAGCCTGGACCAGGCTGTGCTCAGGTCCCAGGCAGGGAGGAGATATGGCAGGGGAGCCCCCAGGGCAAGCTTAGGATTTCATCCCATTTCCTGCTGGGGCTGTTCCTACATGACAACCTCAAGCTCTCCCCTTGCTATCTGGGATATGTGTGTGCCTGTGTGTGTGTGCGTGTGTGCGCATACCAGCACACATGTATATGGGGGGCTTGTAGGCATGTGCTGGTCCACACATGCTCTGAGTTCAGGATATACTTGCAAAGCCAAGTCATGGGTAGACACGTGTGGGTCAGGAGAGCCTAGTGGAGCCTGGCTTTCCCAGGTCTCAGGGCGGATGCCCACTGCTGGCACCGGCCCCAGAGCAGAGAGGCACGTCTTCAGGGGCCTTGCCCAGAGCATCAGTGACACCATGAGTCTTTTAGCTCGATTTATTTTCACAAGACAGACAAATCAGACCCTGGAATAGCTCTTGGTTCTGACAAGAGTTTTTTTCTTTATAAAGAAGGGTTCCTGGGTTTTCTCCACAGAGTGAATTTGCTTTTACAAAAAAATAGTTTTTGATATATACATGCCTACTTTGGAAACCCTTTTGTCCTAGATGGCTTTTCAGACTGGTTTTTAGGCAGAGGGGTCAGTGAGCATGCTTTAGGCACCAGCTGATCTTTCTGCCTTGCTTTCGCCTGACCATCGCTCTGCTTGAGTTCCCTTCCAGAAGCAACTTTCACAAGATGGGGAGGCTCAGAGAGTGTCATCACAGGATGGTCTCGAGAAACAGTCCAAGCCTCAGGGTGCCTGCAGGCAGGGAACCCAAGGGCCAGGAAGTGCCCAGGGAAAACCCTCCGCGGGCCAGCAGCACAGGAACAGGAGGAGGCAGGCAGTCACTGTCTCATAGTGTGGATATTTTATCCCTCTTTCACAGCAGCAATTTTAATAAACGAGCATGACGCCCACAGCATCCTATCTAGAAAATACTGCCATTCAGGCAGGCTGGAGCACACCCGAGTACAAAGCGACCTTCGCAGCACACGGCAAGTGCAGCCAGTTCCGTGGGATACAGGCGTTTAGAGTCGAAGTTAGCTCCCACCCCCACCCCCCACCCCCGACAGGCTCCCATGGACCAAAAATACCACTCTCCTCCACTACACAAAGCTGTAGCAAAATTGTAAAAACGAAGTGTACAAAAGGAAGCATCCATATAATACATTTGCACCCTGTATACAATTTATCACCCTTTGAAGCTGGCCAACGGTCAGGTACGGCAGAGGATCAATAATGGAAAAAGAATGCTGACATCTGTCCCACACATTTCGGTCGATGGTTTGTGTTGTTTTCCAAAGAGAGAGATTTTCATTTACAGTTACAGTACTTGCTGACGATCATTATGATTCAGAAGCCAGTTGAATTTCCTGGTATGTAGGCAAGTAACATTTGATTGTCACCACGTACAAGTCTGAGACAGTAAATACAAGCAGATCAGACGCATTTCTTCATGACATCAAGTAACTCCAGTTTAACACAATTTAGTGCATTTCAGTATCTCATTCACAGTTCAACTTCTGCCCAAAATACTTTTGCAAACAAAAAGTTAAGAAACTGAAAAGTTGATATGAAAAGAAAACTCCAAGTGAACTTGTCATCACAAAGCTTCAAATTTTAAAGCAATTCAATTGTCTTTGAAAGGAGGGTGCGGCTGCCACCAGCCTGACGGGCATCAACTGCCCTAAGTTCCTGGGTTCCCCCGAGGGCTCTTATTTCCTTCCCAGACGTTTGTGGGAATGCCTCTATTGCACTGAATTAGCTAGTGGCCAGTGCTGGGGGTGAACTCAACTCATGCATGTCCACCCCCGCATCAAGCAGAATGCAGTGTGACATCACCTACCCAGAAAAGGTCCCAGTGTATGTGTGTCCTGGCCCTGACACGCAAGGATGTGGAACCCACAGGAAAGTCTGCCTGCTTGCAGCACCACTCACGGCCCAGGACAAGTCCGGGGGTGTCAGGGGTGTGGCTGGCCCCAAGGGCACTGGGGAGAGGCTTGCCTTTGCTTGGGAGATAACTTGCTAGAGAGGACAGGCACGTTGAGGGGGGACATGCTGTCTTGAGAGGGAAGCAGGTGGGCACGTTGGGCTGATGGTTTTAACCCCTAAGCCTGGTTACACTGCCAGGGGAAACCACAAGGTACCACTGCCTGCCACGGTGCATGCCAGGGCTGCATGCCAGGGTGCGTGCCAGGGCTGCATGCAGCTGTGGTGAGAAACTCAACAGCACACGGTACACAAGGGTCAGCCAGCTCAGCTGAAAATCAGTCGGGCTCCAAAGACTCTATGGGGCTTGTCTCTAGGTGTCTTAGGCAGAGACAAAGCAACGTGCAAAGAGGGACTTGTTCTTCAAACCTGACACGAACGGGGGTCACGTGGGTGTGGACAGCTTGGAGACAGCACCGACCTGTACATAACTGCGTGCACCACTCTTCTGCAGGTGGACGTCAGTGCTCAGCAACTGAGTTAGAGTGAGAAAGAGCTCAGGCCATGGCGCACACAGGGGTCGGGGGTGACCGGGCAAACAAGGCGGAGATGCCAAACTGCCCTGGCAGGCAGTCACGCCTGCATCACCTTTACAAGCAAGTACTACTCATGTCGCTGACTCAAGTCATCACTGAGCAGTTCATACAGAGACCGTCTCTTCAATCTGACACTGCTGCTCAGTGGGGGGCTGTGGCTCAGACAGGGCTGTGCATCCAGCGTGCTGTCTCCAAGGAGCTGATGACCAGGGTCACTTCTTTGGGTTAGAAGTCCTGTCAGTGGTCTCCCCTGAGCAGGCAAGCCTTTCCCCAGCGTCTGCTCACCTGCCCCAGGGCTGTCACAGGACCTTGAGAGGGGTGCCTGTCATAAGGCCACAGTGCTGCAGGCACCCCAGAAGCCCCTGGAGCCCCCCAGAGGGGCGGCTGGACACACAAGGAGGGCCCAGGACCCAGACTCTACTTGCCAGGAGGCACCAGGACACGTGTGCCGAGTTCTGAGTCCAGGCCGCCAGGGCCTGAGCTGAGAAACACACTATCTAGCGGCCTGGACTCAGAACTCGGCCTTCATCAGTACTCGTGGGAGAGACCCAAGGCCTGGAGCTGCTGCCTTTCGTCTCTCCAGCGGGAGTGGGGCTAGCTCTGGAAGCTGCTGCAGCAACAGAGCTACACCCCCAGAGGCTCAGCAAACCCCTCCCCTGGCAGAGCGTCAGCCAACGCTGTGGATTCCTGGTCCCACCCGACCTGACCTGGGGCCACGTGTGTTGAATCTGGAGTGCACCGTCCCTGGTGGTGACCAGGAGGACCGGCCCAACACTCAGCCTGATTTTGGACAATGAGAACATCAGTAACAAGGGGGTTAAAGGAAAAGAAATAAGAAAAGCACTGTTCTGAGATTTATTAATTTAAAAAAACTAAAGGAGCCTCCCCCTCTTCCCTCTGAAGTGGATGAAAAGCAAGATCCATCCCCTCCAAAAAAAAAAAAAAGCAAACATTCATGGTGTAATTTTTATTGCTCTCAAAGGGCTTGGTATTCAAATGCACAAGCTAATCTTTGTTAAATCAGAAGGAAGTCACTGAGATTTAAAACCTACACATGGTCTCAATCTCCATTCACCCAGGAGTCTTCACAACTGGTTACTGACTCAGTATAGAATTTACATATTGTGTATCAATTTCAAGGGGAGGGAACTTAGCTGGGAAGCAAGAACTATTAATTAAATGGTAAAATATCTAAATTTGTACTTTCCAGGTAATGTAGCTTCACAGTAGTGCCCTTCAACTTCTTCCTTTAAGCTCTTCAGGGATGAGTGGATTAGCAAATCTCACACACACACACACACACACACACACACACACACACAGACACACACACACGTGAGCAGCATGTTGTGTGAAGAAAAACAAGATCTAAGGGAGCCGCTCACCCAGGTGGAAGTGGCCTTACTGCGTGTCAGGCTCCACGCCCGAAGGGAAGCGGGAGGCAAGCTTTGTGGCAGAGGGCAGCTGGCTTCCATACTGTCTCAGTGCCCAGCCTTGAGAGGACGTGTGCGCCTTCACGGTCACTGTGAGCGAGCACAGAAGTGCGAGTCACATCCCTGCGACCTTGGTGCCATCACCAAGGTCACTGACCCAGAATTCAATAGTATCACTGCAAAGGCAATCTGCTGTCTCCACAGGTCTCCCCGGAATTCAGGCTTGGGGCCAATGCATAATTATCTTTTCCAGTTTGGTTTATGATTCTGCCTATTCTTCTTTCGTTCCCCCCTCCCCCCTAGAAAATTCAACTTGCTTCTATTCTGAATGCTGGCTACAGGACAGCAGAGATAAGGCCCATTATTTTTCTTTCCCTTGCTAAAAAGGATGAGGGGAGTGTGACTTTAAAAAAGCAAGTTTAAAGTTTAAGAAGAAAGTCGGATGCAGGCGAGTGGCGGAGCTGGAGGGAAAGCCCAGGCCCACCCTGCTGGGCAACCCCACGGCTTCCAGCCCCACTAGGCCAAGAGGCCTGAGAGTGCACGAGACACCTCCCTTTGGCTGCAGGCTGGAGAGGATGCTGCCCGACACTAGGGACTCCCCTACCTCCCCCAAAGGCAGCGTCCTCCAGGACACACGCACCTGCTCCGAAGGGAGGTGACGGAGTGGGGAAGGCTCCCCACCTCTGGTTTCCATCAGGTCAACTGTGAAAACAAAACCTCTAAAAAGCTCCGTGCTAACAGTCTCCAACCACCTTTAGAAGACAGGGTGATGTGACACCGCTTTTCAAAGTATCTGCCAGCCCTGCATAGCGCCCCCGCGCACCGGCCCTGCTGGGGGTGGGGGGCCGGCCCCCTGCGGCCCTACCCCTGGTGGGATGAAAGGCCGCTGTCCGCTGGGAGCAAGGGAGGACAGGAGCTAAGCTCTGGGCATGGGCAGAATTCGACATCTCACCGCGTTTTCGCTGGCTCCACTCGCTTTAAAACGGATTCAAGGTGTCAGCAGGCAGGCTTAGGTAGGCGCTCCGGGGGAGGGGGCGTGCCTCGCCGCAGCCCCGCTCAGTGTGCTTTTCGCCAGGCCACGTCCCCGCCGCCTGGAGGCCGGTGCGGGCTGGTAGCGGCCGGTAGGTGCTCTGGGGGCCGGGGGAACCCAGGCACACAGTTCTCAGCGGGAGCAGGGTGGAGAGTCCGCAGGGGGTGCAGGGGAAGAGGCGAGGGCCGGGGGAAATTCCCAAGAAAATTGATAAAAACCGAAAATGGGTTCTAAGCGCGAGAAGAGAACGTTTCCAAAGCCTCCCTTGGGCTGGGTGAGCCCCCGTATCCCTGGGGGCGGGAGCGGCCGCCCCCCAGCGCAGGCGCCCAGCCCGGCTCTCCTGCGCAGGGGCGAGGCTGGCGTCTCCATCTGCAGGTCTGCCGACCGCTTTACTCTTGGCTCAAGTTTTATTGGTCAATATTAGTCACCAGTTAATAAGAAAAATAGTTTCTAAGTGTCTTTTTTTCCCGCTCTAGGTGTGTTGTTCTGTTTTTAATTGAGTTAATTGGATACCACCGTCAGGTTATGTGTGTTCAATCACAGCCATTAATTATTCCTTTTTCTTAAATTCTTGGTTTCCATAGCTGGAGCCTTTTTCTATTTCAGTCACTCCTATTAGTCGGCGGACTCCAAAGGAAGCTTTAAAACAGGAAAAAGGCTAGGTTAGCTGATTGCCTTGCCATCAAGCTGGAAAAGTCGTTTTCCGGGGCGGTGGTGGTGGGGGCCTGCCTTTGAGCTCAGACTTTCCTGGGGGCGAGGGGCGGGTCCTCTGCCCTTCTCCCACCCAGTACGCCTGTGGGGTTGGGTAGTGGGGAGCAGTGGTAGGTGTGGGCCCGTTGAGGCAGGGAGTCCTCAGCAGGGCTGAGAGGCTGCAGTGCCCGACACTCAGTGCCCCTGAATCTGCTACAGTGTGCAATGGCAGTGTCCTGGGGAACCTCGGCCCAGCATGCCAGCCCACGCCCCCAACTGCCCAAGTGCAAACCCAGTGGCCAGGACCCTGCCCACGCAGCTCTTGGCCCAAGATGCCAGGCAGGTGGCAGGCCGGCTGGCCAGCTTTTTGGAGAGATGGCCCTGGGGTCTGGTGGAGGTCGCCATGGCCCTGTGGCTCAATGGTCAGAGCTGCTCTCTGAGAGGCTGGCAAGGTTCGGGCTGGATCCCGGCTGCCGGGTGACCGTCTCCAGGCCTGGGCAGGGCCACCAGCACACCAAAGGCTACCACCCTTGAGCCGTGCCATCATTCCCCTTCATTACCTGCCCCGACAAACCCCAGGAACGTCAGGATCAGGAGGGGGGATCCACTGGCAAAGACGCCGAAGACAAAACTGAAGAGAGGAGACAGGAGGAGGGTGGCCCAGAAGAGGAAGTTGAGGAACGTCCACGGCCGGCGGGTGGGTTTGAACTGCTGCCCCGGAAACACACCCTTCTGGTTATATATCTCCTGCAGTGCATCCTGAAAGAGTCAACCGGAACAGTGGCCTTCATGTGCTGCTGTCATAACCCAAAGCAAGAAATGACTCTACCTGAAGTGGATGGGCCACATGACACGGGCCACAGGATGAAGCTGACATGACCTTATCTGTGGTTGGCTTATATCAAAAGCTTGAGAAACATAATCCCTTCGATCAGGCAAGTTTTTTAGGAAAATGATCAGCCCGTGCCTGGCACACAATAGGCACCTCCAAGCCCCAGGACTGCAGCGTCTGCCAGGCCCTGCACCATCTCTGGTGACACCTCCAGAGCGAGGGGGGCAGTCACCGCTGCTGGGAGTCCGTGGCCTGCCGGCTGGGTCACACACAGAAAGCTGCTTAACCTCTCCTTCCTTTGTGTCCTGGTGACTAATGATGGCAGGACAGGGAGCAGGTGAGGACATGAAAGCGTCTCGACAGGGAGATGGGGCCACGCTAAACATCAAGCGGCAGCTGCCTGACTGAGCAGCCGAGATGCCGAGATAGACTTCTCTGCAGCTATGACACGTCACCTGCCAGCAAGGACATACACTCAAGATAGTCTGAGTTTCCTGAAGAACCTAAGTGCCATACAATTCCATATAAATAAAAACATGTATGACCAGGCACGTGTCTGGGACCAAGTCTGGAAAGATGAACACTCACGTGATCTTAATCACTTCAGGGGCTTGGGTCTTACTTCTTCTCACCTTTTTCTGTTTTATTTTCTGCATTTAACTTCTTCAGCTGTATTCGGCATTACATTAAAAACAGGGCAGGGGTCTTAACAAAGCCTCTTCCAATGTGTGGTCAGACACCAGCTGCCTCTGCCAACCCAGGGGGCATGGGGCGGGTGCCATAGGCCTGAGAGCTCAGGAGCAGCTGCGACCCTTATATCTATGAGGATACTTCAGGGTGCCCACACGTGCCCCCACCCCCACCCCAAGGGCCCTTTCTGTGGGATTCCAGAACATTTTCAAGCCTGTTCATTCAGCCCGCTCCACTCTGCCTGGCTGCCCCTAAGCAGACAACGCAGATGGTGGTAGTCTGTGTTCTGACCTGTCAACCATTCCTCACACACCCAAAGGCCAGTGTGGTCTCCTTCCCCAGGAGGGTTTACGCCTGCACCTCGTGCATGGGCCCCTCTCTGACAGTGTCTGGGACCGCTCCTGTGCCGTGTGCTTTTCTGTGAGTAGCATCACACCACACGCCTACCGCAGTCTGCTTTTCATACACCTACTTTCTCAAGATTCAGTTAGACTGAAAACATGCATGCAGTTCATTAATTTTAACTGAATCCCAGCAAATGAATAAACATAATGTATCTATTTTCTAATAATGCACTTTTAGGTTCTAAATTTCTCACTTTCTGCTAAATAAGCAAATACTGTTGCTGGGAGATATCACTCTTTGTAAGAGGCTCCAACTTTTAAAAACTAACCCTGATCCAGAGACACACTCTCCTTTGCACCCTCATGGACACATCTTTCTGACCATCCACAATGGGACGGGCACACACTGTATTTCTTCTCTCTTTTAATTGGTCAGAGGAGCCTGGTAGGCTGCAGTCCATGGGGTCGCTGAGTCAGATATGACAGTGACTTCACTTTCACGCACTGGAGAAGGAAATGGCAACCCACTCCAGTGTTCTTGCCTGGAGAATCCCAGGGACGGAGGAGCCTGGTGGGCTGCTGTCTATGGGGTTGTACAGAGTTGCACACGACTGATGCAACTTAGTAGCAGCAGCAGCCCAAGACTTTCCATTTTATTAATATGTTTAAAGAAAATCTTTTGGTGCATTGGATTCCTCTTTTATAGCTTTGTTTTCCGCTTAAATAGTTTATGCTGTTATTATTTTTTGTTCTCTGTTTATTCTATTTCATGTATGTTTCTGTAATGTATGTTTGTGTGCATGTGTACACATATGTAGGTACATACATTATTTTAATCTATCCCATCCCTGACTTGTGTTTCTTGAACCTGACAAAACCCATGTTCTTCAACTCTGGAAGTTTTATGGTTATCCCTGACAATTGCTCTTCATCATTGTTCCCACGTTATCCTCTGGATGCTCTAATTGTTACATTCTGGACATCTTTTTAGCCTCTGGATCTTTTAACTTTCCTTTGATGTTTTCACTTCCCCTGTGATACATGCTGAGTAATTTCCTCGAAACCTTTGTTGCTGTTATTTGCTAAGTTGTATTCAACTCTTTGGGATCTCATGGACTGCAGCATACCAAGTTTCTCTGTCCTTCACTATCTCCTGGAGTTTACTCTCATGTCCATTGAGTCAGTAGTACTATCTAGCCATCTCATCCTCTGCCACCCTCTTCTCCTTTTGTCGTCAGTCTTTCCCAGCATCAGGGTCTTTTCCAATGAGCTGGCTCTTTGCATCAGGTGGACAAAGTATTGGAGTTTCAGCTTCAGCATCAGTCCTTCCAATGAATAGTCAGGACTGATTTCCTTTAGGATTGACTGGTTTGATCTCCTGTAGTCCAAGGGACTCTTCAAGGGTCTTATGCAGCACCACAACTCAAAAGTATCAATACTTCAGTGCTCAGCCTTCTTTATGGTCTGACTTTCACATCCTTACATGACTACTGGAAAAAATGTAGCTTGACTATATGGACCTTTGTTGGCCAAGTGATGTCTCTGCATTGTCTAGGTTTATCATAGCCTTCTTTTCAAGGAGCAAGCATCTTTTAATTTCATGGCTGCAGTCACCATCTGCAGTGATTTGGGAGCCCAAGAAAGTAAAATCTGTCACTGTTTCCACTTTCCCGCCTTCTATATGCTATGAACTAATGAGACTAAATGCCATGGTGTTAATTTTTTAAATGCTGAATTTCAAGCCAGCTTTTTCGCTCTCCTCTTTCACTTTCACCAAGAGGTCCTTTAGTCCCTTTTCACTTTCTGCCATGAGGGTGGTGGTATCTGCATATCTGGGTTGTTGATATTTCTCCCAGCAGTCTTGATTCCAGTGTCTAGTTCTCTCTTCAGCTGTATCAAATCTTCTATCTAATCTGTTAACTAAGATTTTACTGTCAGTCACTAGATTTCTCATGCCTGTATATTTTACTTGGTTTTCCCTCAGATCTATTCCATTTTTCATAGGTCTTATTCTTTTGTTTTCAATCCCTTGATTTTTATCTTTGGCTGTGCTGGGCCTTTGTTGTCGCGCATGGTCTTTCTCCGCTTGAGGCGAGTGGGGCGACTCTGGGTGTGGTGCGCGGGCTTCCCAGGGCAGTGGCTTCTCTTGTTGCAGAGCGTGGGCTCTAGGGCGCACGGCTTCTGTAGTTGTGGCAAACGAGCTCAGTAGTGGCACGCGGGCTTAGTGGCCAAGGCACATGGAATCTTCTTGGACCAGGGATTGACGGCATGGCCCCTGCAGTGGCAGGCGGCTCCTTCCCCACTGGACCACCAGGGAAGTCCTCGATCCCTTCTTTTTTGCTTAGTCATTTCAAGCAAACTGATCTGATCTCTGCCTGGTAGTAGCTCCATCGCTGAAGTTTCGGGAGGGTTTAATTCTCTGTCTGCCTGTCGTGCTCGCGCGTGGCGCGTCTCGGTTCCGAGCGTGTCTCCAGCAGAAGTCTCAGCAGCTGAGTCTGGAGTCGTGCTCTTCTAGCCTTACATGTGCTTCTCTCAGGGACTCTGGAGAGATTCACCTGGAACCACTTTTTTATGCTGATATTTTCATTTTGTTCTTGAACTATGTTGTTAGTATGATATCAATCCCTCGCCTGTTTAAGGACAGTGCTGTGATTATGAATCACCAGGGAGATGTTTCAAGACTCAGAGGGGAAAGGTAAGCTTCAGAGTCACTCCCTGTGCTGGTAGGTTCATTTTCCAGTCTAGCCTCCATGAGGGTGAAAGTCCAACAGGGTCCCAGCTTCATTAGGGTCTTCAGTTCTAACTTCTAGGCCCAAGTGAGGTCAAATCCATGTCTTTTGTTTCCATCAAAACTCAAGACCATAGGGTGGGCAGACCGACAGCCGCCATGAGCGTCCACTCACAGCCTTCCCAGCCGACTCTCAGCCCCGTGTCCTCTTTTGCTCCTGAGAGAGGTCCCTTATGCCTTTAGAAGGATATGCACTTTATTTTTTTGATTTTAAAAGGCTGCTTAAATCCTCTGAATTTATGCCTCATACATTCCTTGGTTGCACGTGTGCTCACTCATGTCTGACTCCCTGCGACACCAGGAACCCACCGGGCTCCTCTGTCCATGGGATTCTCCAGGCAAGAAGACTTGAGTGCGCTGTACTTCCTACTCCAGGGGATCTTCCCGGCCCAGGGGTGGAACCTCTGTCTCTTGCCTTGGCAGGTGTGTTAAAACCCTTATAAAAGGGTATGTGTTTTATACTAGAAGGGCTTTCTGATTATCTGAGCCTCTCTGTTGCTGAAGAGGAGAACCTAGTGCCCTGTATGTTTGTATATAAAAGAAACTGAAGAGTCAGGGGTGAGACATGTCGGAGGAGGGACTGGGTGGGGTCACCAAGAAGGCTGTCCTATCATCTACAGTGTATCTCTTACATATTAAATCATGGGGAAGGCAATGGTACCCCACTCCAGTACTCTTGCTTGGAAAATCTCATGGATGGAGGAGCCTGGTGGGCTGCAGTCCGTGGGGTTGCTGAGGGTCAGACACAACTGAGCGACTTCACTTTGACTTTTCACTTTCATGCGCTGGAGAAGGAAATGGCAACCCACTCCAGTGTTCTTGCCTGGAGAATCCCAGGGACAGGGGAGCCTGGTGGGCTGCCATCTGTGGGGTCGCACAGAGTAGGACACGACTGAAGTGACTTAGTAGTAGTAGTAGTATACACACACACACACACATATAATGTGTGTTGCATACCTACAATTTCTTTTACACACACAAAATGAAATAAATGTGATACTATCAGCAATGGTTAAACAAGCACTGTGATATCCATTACACTTTTCTCTAGTTTGTTAATTTCTTGAAAGTTAGGAAAAATGAAAGACACAGAAAAGAACTGGAAAGAAGAATTTGAGAGTGGCACAGCACGCCTGTCTCTAGAGGCAGTCGGCATGCTACCTGCCTGCCCTGTTAGCTGCCCCTTGGGAACCTCTGTGAGACCCCAGGGGTAGGGGTGGAGGTGGAGGGAGCTGGGCATCTTTACCTTCTCCTGGTACAGTTTATGAAGCCACTGAGCTGCTTCCTTCTCATCCAGTGGAATCTCTTCCAGAGGAAATCTCCTGTTTCATTAAGAAGAATGAAAGCAAAGTGAATTACCAGATGATATCAAACTGAAACAGGGAAAAGTAATTTCTTGTGCATCAGGAACTTCTGTGAGACCCCAGGGGGAGGGGTGCAGGTGGGGGGAGCTGGGCACCTTTACCTTCTCCTGGTACAGTTTATGAAGTCCTGCCTTTTCTATTCAAAGTCCTGCCTTTTCTATTCAAATGTGACTCTCAATTTCTAAGAACACACAAACATCAGAGTAACTTTTCCTCAAGCAGTGTCCCGTGCCTCGGAGGACTGTGCGGGGTCATGATGGGCCCCAGCAAGCGCTTCAGATATCCAGGAGCACTGAAGCGTTGCACGGGGACACTTCAGGAGTGTCCCCATGGACAGGAGCAGTGAGCCCCACTGGGAAGGCTGACTGTTCATTAGCCTCAGCAGGAGGTTTGGTCTTGCAGTTCGTCTTTGGATGTGATCATCGTTGAGAGTGTCTTTCATGAGGCAAAGAAAACTTCATCTTTCACAAATGAAATCTACTTGCCTGAAAAGCTGAAGAGATTTTGAAAATTTAATCTCACCTAACAAACTGCTGACTTCAACTGGGACAGTGGCTTATGTATAAACCGTATCACCAGCTGAATTACCAGCCCCAGGATGGGAGATGTCTACCTGGTAAGACCGGGACCTCGGTCCAGGGCACTGCAATACCTCAGGATCGCCAGCAGGGGCCGCCGAGCGCACTTAACCAGCAAACCGCTGCTGGGCCTGACTGCCTATCTCTCAGAGGGGCCCGGGGTGAGAGAAGACAGGAGAAATTTCCACAGCCAGAGGCAAATCTCCTACGTTGAAGGAATATCAACCCTTTTTTTTTTCCTCTAAAAGTTGAGAACTTTGTTTTTTGTGGGTTGTACCTATTCATTTTACCATATTCAAAATGAAAACAGGATTTTTACAAGCACACGCAATCAGACATCTGAGCACACATCACACAGCCTCTGGGAGACTCCGCTGAGCACTCAGAGGACAGAAGAAGACTGCTAACCCCCTAGTAAACAAAACGGTTTAGCTCTGTGGACCCGGAAGGTGTGGGACACCTGCAGGAGTCCCCAGACCACACTGAGAGAGGTACCACTTGAAGGACTCATCACAGGCACCACCTCGGGACGGAAAGGAAGTCAGGAGAGGTTTGTCTGCAGAGAGGTGACTGCCCACAGCGTCAAACTCAACTGACTGTTCTCCCCTAAGTGCACAGATAACACATACAGGTTCTGTATGTCTGCTGTATGAAGCATGAAATATGTAAGATTTTAAATGATGAGATAAATATGAATACTATCTCCTAGAGTCGACTCTAGTCACTGAGGATGCTGGCCCCAGCTGCCAGCATGGACACAGGAGAGCCTCGAGCCACCATCCCCACGGCCCCGGCCCTGCCTACTCACAGGACCCTGGGGCATCTTCTTCGTAGGGGATGGGAAAATGAAGCAAAACTCCACTGGGTCCTATGAACCTTCACTTATTTGATTACAGGTGTGTTCTGGACTCATTGGAATATTGCTTTTGCCCAAAACACCCAAACAGTACATAACACAAAGCAGTAAGTTGAAACTTTCCAAAATTTTAAGAATATATCTATTAAGATACTGAATACAGCCCCTCGTTTTCTGCAACAAAGGAGAAAAAGAGCAGATTACAGCACCAGTCCTCTCCCACTGGAGCTGAATGTCCATGCAGAGGGTGGTGCAGCTTGGGGGCAGGCGTGAGCACCAGCCTGGAGCTGGACCAGGTAGGTTCCCCCTCCACCAGCTGCTTTGCCACCTGCTGGCTCTGACCATGGGCATCTGGGACGCCCAGAGTCCCTTACTACCCAGGGGCTAGACCAAGATCTGCCTCGAGGGCTCCCTGAGGAGGATGGGGACCTGCAGGGCCCAAGAAAATCACCAGCCCCTGGCAGCCACTACTGTGTCTCCACCACCACCCCTCGCCAGACTTTGTGGGTGGTTTGTCCTCTTCCTGAGGCAGAGAAATGTGGAGGTCAGAGTATGGCTGTGAGACAGGAAGGCCTTGCAACACAACTCTAGTCCCCAACCTTGATTTTTCGTTACAGACATGGATCCCACCATCCCAAGCAGCCCTGTGTTACTCAGCTTGATGTGCCTCTGTGTTGGCTGCCTCTAGGCCACGGGGGTTCAGGCTGCCTAGGATAGAACCTGCTGACTCAGCCCGCGGTCGCCAGGAGAGGGAGGCGGAGGACATCACTGACCCCACCATCACTCCCAGGTGGTCTAGATGGCTATACACCATGAAAAGGGGACCACATGGGCATGCCACTGAGGATGGGACGGCTTGTCCTTCTCCAGCCTATGAAAAGCTTACTCACTGCCCAAGTTTTAGCTCTCTAAAGCCTCTTCCCAAAAGCCTCTGCTCCCTCTAAGGGGAGGGATCACGCCTCCCTTGGAGCTTCTGGAACCTTCTGCCCGCACCTCGCGCAGCCTCCTTTGCTCTGTAGGGTCCCCACCGTGTGGGAGTCCTGGAGGATGGAATGCCCCAGCACCTCCACGTGGGGGCATCCGGGAGCGGGGAGGAGCCGCGCAGAAGGTGCACTCGGGCTTGGTCCCGGCCCTGCCCCCGTCGGCCCCGCCCACGTGGGCAGTAGCTCACCTGACACACATGTCCGCCTCGTACTTCTTCCCATAGAGGATCCCCAGCAGAGACGGGTTCTTGTTTCCTCGGAAATTCAGCGTGACGTCGTACACAGCTGTGACTGCAGGGAGGGTGCAGAGGGTGACAGGTGACATCCGGCAGCTTGGCCCACCGTGACTCTCCACCTGGATGCCCATTGTGAGGGTTCCCATCTCTTATTGGGGCGTTTAGTTGAGTCACTTGTGTTTAAAGCTACTGTCTGGCTGTTTCCTATCCATCCTGTGCTTTGTCCCTTTCTTTGATTTTGCCATCCTTTTGGATTAATTGGATATATATTTTTTCCTTTATAAGGTTTTCAGTTATATATTTTTTTAAATTATCACTTTAGTTGTTTTCCATTAACTAGTATTTTATCACCTCAAAAAATGACACAAGAATCTTACAACATGTAAATCCACGAACTCAGATCTCCTTTTAATGCCACTGGCATTCTGCATTTTACACAGAACTCACTCATTTGGTTTCTGGCAAATCACTGATTTCATTTCTCACTTTGCTGGGAGTCTGGGCTGGTGGTGGTCAGGGTGGGCAGCTCTTACCTGTCCCGCGGAGGCACTGGACCGCGGTGGTGAAGCCTTTGGTCCGAGGCAGCAGGTGGTACTTGAGGACGGGCAGCCCCTTGGAGGCGGCCACCTCCATGCTGACGCGGTGCTTCTTCTCCGTGAAGCGTGTGCCCTCACAGTACAGGAGGAACTAGGACGCGGTGGGGGACAGAGGCCAGTTAGAGATGCTGCGGTCACGTCTGTACACGACTCCTCACAGACGGTGGCAGCACTGCGCCTGCTCCCGGGAGTGAAAAGGCACTTCCTGGAGAGAAGTGAGACTTGCTGTCCCCGGGCGCCAGCCTCCGGGTGGCTTGTGGAAAACAAAATCTTCTGTCCCTCTGCCTCAGTGTGAGTTACAGACACCAAATGCATAAACGGCTGGTTCACAAATAATTGCCGTCAGAGACCAGAAAGAAGAATCAGAAACAACTGATTTCACACCGATTGATACCGATCATTTCAGATGGCTGTTCGTCAAACTCCAACCAAGGGGCTCAGAAAGGACCTCCCCAGGCCCCCCTCTGCCCCTGAAGGGTGGCTTTTAAGTGCAGTGCAAACCTTCTAGGAATTGAAGTCCATGTTGACCCACAGGACTGCGGCTCACAGGGCTTGCCCTGACACCTGGCTCCACAGAACAGCCTGGGGGCCTGGGCAGACTCTCCGCTAACATTCCAGGGGTACTCCCAACTCAGCCCAGCAGGATCTCCTCTGTGTGGGCCAGATGTGCAGCGCCCACCTGGAGCAGGTGGAAGCAGGTGGTCTAAGAGGGGTTCCCAAGCCCGCAGGCGCATGGGGCAGGGCCGTGGCCCTGGAGCTCAGAGGCTCTTGTTGGCTTTACAGCTAATAACCTGGGCTGCGTTCCTGATGCCCAAGGTAACACAGCTTGTGTGGCCTTGCCCCGCCGCCTCACTCACCCACATGTATTCAGGGTAGTTGGCCAAAGACTTCAGGCCTTTGATGACGGTGTCCCGGTCTTCTTCCCACTTCCGTTTGCAGAACACAATCTCCAGGAAGTACCACGTCCAGCCGATGAGGGGCACGTAGAGCAGCTCCCTTTTCGCCAGGACTTTGGAACTCTGAAGGGAGAGGGAGCAGCTGTTGCATCATGGCCATGAAGTCCCCTTGGTCCCCTGAAGGGTGGCTTTTAAGTGCAGTGCAAACCTTCTAGGAATTGAAGTCCATGTTGACCCACAGGACTGCGGCTCACAGGGCTTGCCCTGACACCTGGCTCCACAGAACAGCCTGGGGGCCTGGGCAGACTCTCCGCTAACATTCCAGGGGTACTCCCAACTCAGCCCAGCAGGATCTCCTCTGTGTGGGCCAGATGTGCAGCGCCCACCTGGAGCAGGTGGAAGCAGGTGGTCTAAGAGGGGTTCCCAAGCCCGCAGGCGCATGGGGCAGGGCCGTGGCCCTGGAGCTCAGAGGCTCTTGTTGGCTTTACAGCTAATAACCTGGGCTGCGTTCCTGATGCCCAAGGTAACACAGCTTGTGTGGCCTTGCCCCGCCGCCTCACTCACCCACATGTATTCAGGGTAGTTGGCCAAAGACTTCAGGCCTTTGATGACGGTGTCCCGGTCTTCTTCCCACTTCCGTTTGCAGAACACAATCTCCAGGAAGTACCACGTCCAGCCGATGAGGGGCACGTAGAGCAGCTCCCTTTTCGCCAGGACTTTGGAACTCTGAAGGGAGAGGGAGCAGCTGTTGCATCATGGCCATGAAGTCCCCATGGGCAGTGCCCTGCAGGCAGCCCTTAGCACTGGCTGTCATCGGGAGACCCTGACACTGAGCATGATGCCACTGGGATAGGCAGGGCCCCAGAGTGCAGGTGCCACTAGATGAGAATCCGTGGGCAGATCTGGCTGATGCTGGTAGGCGGGCGTGCGGGCAGGAGAGGAGCCTAGAGGATAATACTGGGCCTTCAGGGCGGCTCCGGCTGCCAGGCTTGGGGCTTGCTGAGGATGATGCCAGGGCCACCACCGACTGGGCTTCCCTGCAGGGGACCCCTCAGCCTTTCTCATTTGAGTCAGTTGAGCCGACGGGGAAGGATTGCAAAGGAAAGGCAGTTACACCTGATCTCAGGAGGGAGCCCTGGGGCAGCCTGCAGTCCCAGAACCCATGTGGTCAGCCATGCTCACACGCCTAGCTCAGAGGGACCAAGGGCTGAACACAGAGCAAACGGACACTCAGAGCCCTGAGACTTCAGCCCCCCAGGGAGCCACGCCAGCCCCTCCTTGGGACCCCATGTCGCTCACCCAACACCCTCCTGGGACCCCTACGTTGCTCACCCCCAGCACACCGAAGCGCTCACACATGGTCCACCCACAGAGGAAGTCGATTTCAAAGTTGTGGTTGAGGATGATGACTGCGTGCTCCTTTCCAAAGCTGTCCATTGTGGCCTGGTCGGTGAACAGGGTGCACTCTGTGCACGACCACCACTCCAGGAGCATGACCAGCTCTGTGGACACACACGGGACGTCGGCCAGGTGCAGACTGCCACGCTCCGGCCAGCCCTCCCTCCCTGCTCCCCGACGTGGGCGGGGATTGCACAGTACGGGGATTGCACAGTATCACCCGGATTGGGATTTTCTGCTGGAAATGAGTTTTGATGGTTTGTGTGTAATAAATTAAGTTTTCTAAACCTATAATTATCTCTCTAAGCAAAACTCAGGGAAGAAGTCAAATGGAAGCAGAAAAAATGGGGGATTTCCCTGGTGGTCTGGTGGTTAGAAATCCACCTTGCAATGCAGAGGACACGGCCCTGGCACATAGCAACTAGAGGAAGCCCATGTGCCACAGTGAGGGCCCAGAGCAGCCAAAAAAAAACCCAGAGGAAATGGAAGAGGAAGCCCATTTTAGGTGAACTTTTTTTGTAATCAACATATCTAAAGGACTTAATTTTAAATATATATTTTTAAAAATCCGATCTTCACTTTTCTTAAAAATCAAATAACCCATTGGATGAGATGGTGAACAAGACATTGACTCATTAAGAGAATGCAGCACCATAATTATATTATTATTATTATTATTTCATTACAAGGTATTGAATACCAACTGTATACCAGGTACTCTGCCTATAAATGACATCAGATTCTAGCAGACAACTTGAGTTATCATTATTCCCAAAGCTCAGAGAAAAAGTGGTGGAGTTCTAATCTCAGCCCCTCAAAACTAAGTCCAGGGCTGTGGAAAGTTTCAGAGGAAACTCCAAAATACGAAGTAAGTAAATAAAACCGGAGTCCCCCTCTGGGGGGTTTTCAGTTGACATGTGTTAAGAACTGTTACTCTTATCCACACTACTCTTTACAAAGGGTTGAGGTGGACACCTGTATCATCACATATGACTATGGTCTTCACACGTGCTCTGGACCCATGGGGCAGCACACATTCTGTCCCCAGACGAGGTGGCTGGGGAGGCGGTGGGCACCCAGCCAGGCAGTGTCACACCCACCAAGCCTTGGCATCCTAAGACGGGTGGCTCGCAGGCTCAGGATGGATTTCAGAGAGCCTGTCCTTTGCATGCTGGACACCAACCCGTCGGTTTTCAGAGAGGACCGGCCCTGGGAAGGCTGAAGGGGCAGGACAGCCCAGCACTTCGACAGTGGGCTTCTGGCCTGCTTCCCCATTGGCAGGAGACAACTGTGGCTTCCTCAGAGGCTGCCAGGGGGCCAGATGGGACTTGGCACGGAGGCTGGCTTCTCCTTCCCAATGAGGGTCCCCACCAGCCCAGGCAGAAGTGGGGAGACACACAGCTCCCCAAATGTACTGGGGTCTCAAATTCCTCTTTTATGTGCGGTGGGACCGGATGGAAGGCCAGTTCTGAGATGACACCTGCACACTCTCAAACCATGGAGAGGAGGGGCCATGAACGGGTCAGCTTCAGGACACACTCGCCATAAGCTCCATCAATGAGAATGCAGCACCATAATTATATTATTATTATTATTATTTCATTACAAGGTATTGAATACCAACTGTATACCAGGTACTCTGCCTATAAATGACATCAGATTCTAGCAGACAACTTGAGTTATCATTATTCCCAAAGCTCAGAGAAAAAGTGGTGGAGTTCTAATCTCAGCCCCTCAAAACTAAGTCCAGGGCTGTGGAAAGTTTCAGAGGAAACTCCAAAATACAGAAGTAAGTAAATAAAACCGGAGTCCCCCTCTGGGGGGTTTTCAGTTGACATGTGTTAAGAACTGTTACTCTTATCCACACTACTCTTTACAAAGGGTTGAGGTGGACACCTGTATCATCACATATGACTATGGTCTTCACACGTGCTCTGGACCCATGGGGCAGCACACATTCTGTCCCCAGACGAGGTGGCTGGGGAGGCGGTGGGCACCCAGCCAGGCAGTGTCACACCCACCAAGCCTTGGCATCCTAAGACGGGTGGCTCGCAGGCTCAGGATGGATTTCAGAGAGCCTGTCCTTTGCATGCTGGACACCAACCCGTCGGTTTTCAGAGAGGACCGGCCCTGGGAAGGCTGAAGGGGCAGGACAGCCCAGCACTTCGACAGTGGGCTTCTGGCCTGCTTCCCCATTGGCAGGAGACAACTGTGGCTTCCTCAGAGGCTGCCAGGGGGCCAGATGGGACTTGGCACGGAGGCTGGCTTCTCCTTCCCAATGAGGGTCCCCACCAGCCCAGGCAGAAGTGGGGAGACACACAGCTCCCCAAATGTACTGGGGTCTCAAATTCCTCTTTTATGTGCGGTGGGACCGGATGGAAGGCCAGTTCTGAGATGACACCTGCACACTCTCAAACCATGGAGAGGAGGGGCCATGAACGGGTCAGCTTCAGGACACACTCGCCATAAGCTCCATCAAGGGATCAGGGCCCTTAGCAGATGCAGGCCCACCAACAGGGGCAAACTGTGCCCCTGGGATAGCCCGGCCACTTCCATCCAACATTCAAGTTGTGAATAAAGGTCCAAGGAATGGAAAGTCCAAGGAATGGTCCTCAGCAGACGTGGTTCAAGGATGATTTATAGATGGCCAACATGAGAAGATGCTTGGCACCTCTGGTCACCAGGAAAGTGCAGGCCAAAGCCGCAGGCAGGCTCTGTGCCACACTCACAGGACGGCTGTCATCCAATAGATGGACGACAAATAGCACGTGCCAGCGAGGACCAGAGGGCCCGGGATGCCCAATGCTGCAGGTGGGGGTGTAAACAGGGCAGCCGCGTCTATGCTCCAGAGTAACCAGATGACCCAGCAATTCCACCACCCGGGAGACGCCCAGTAGAAATGAGAACAGATGTCGGTGTAGAAACTTGAACATGGATGTTCGTGGCAGTGTTAGTCACAAAACCAGAGAGTGGAAACAGCCCAGAAGGGCGACGCCTGATGAAGAAAAGCTCAGTGCACGTCCATACAGGGCAGCATCGTTCAGCCGAAGTGAGAATGTGGGCCCGACACACAGCAGGGCACAGACAAACCCGGGAAACACAGAGCTCTGAGTGTGGGGAGTCAGACAATGCCCACGCAGTGCATGATCCCATCACGTGAACCACGCAAAACAGGCAAAGCCATGCGGACAGGAAGTGGATCAGTGACTGTGGGGCTTGGTAGAGTAGAGATGGCGGGGGGAGGGGGGAACATGGGGAAGGCTTCCCCACACTTCAAGTGGGTGAATTTCACTTCCTTATTGCTATTTAAGAAAAAAGAGGCCCAAGGCTAGGCTGACTTGTCCCTCTGAAAGCATGGGTGGCTGCCGGGGACTTGCCAACGCCCCCACTCACACCCCCTCCCCAGGTGCCGGGGCCCCAGGGCTGGGACAGACCCACGAGCAGCTTGCTGACAGCCTGCTCCTGCGCCTCCTCGGCTTCCTTCTGGGAAGCCTCCATGTGTCAGCTGGAAGGAAGAGCCGGTGGCTGAGGATGCTGCCTCTAGAGCACTTTGCTCAGGAACGAGGAGACGTCCTTCCTTATCACAGTAAGGACATTCAACCTGAGGCCTCCCTCTGCGCAGATATCCAAGTGCACAGTGAGGTCCTGTTAACTGTGGGCTCCAGGCCCTAAGCGGGCTCTAGAACTCACTCCTCTTGGATAACAGACACTTCCCACCCATCCGACCGCAGCTCGCCACTTCCCCTCCCCCAGTCCTGGCCACCACCGTTCTCTGCTCCGCTTGCCCCACTTCCCTGAGTTGGCCATGTGGATCCCTTGAAGGAGGAATCAGGCAGCGTTGGTCCTTCTGTGACTGCCTGGTTTCCCTCCGTGTCATGCCCTCCAGGTTCATCCATATTGTCACTAACAGCATGATTTCCTTCCTCTTAAGTAGTACTCCATTGTCCATAGGGATGGCATTTTCTTGTCCGTTGGTCTGCTGGTGGACATGGATGCCATCTCCACATCCTGGCTACTGTGAACAAGCCACGGTGAGTGCACACCCTCACCTGGAAGCGCTCAGGACCCGGCCTTTCGGGCCAGGACAAGAGGTCTGGCCCAGGCGAGGAGCACGAGCAGGAACCAACTTTCAGACAGACAGACGCAGGCAGCCTCTGCAGACGTTCCAGCCCCTGGAGAGCGGGTCTAGCAGAGCCGCTTGTGGAAAGGCGGTGCGTTGAGGAGGCTCTGCCCCAGCAATGACCAGCATGGCCTGAGGGTGGCTTGGCCCATTTCGAGATATATCGTCTCCCCGTGGATGGCAGGTGACTACATATATGCAGACAGGACTGACGGCATGATTCTTCTGCTCGTGGTCAATTTGGACAATTTTTTATTTTCAGCTGTGCCGTGGGGCTTGCAAAATCTATTTCCTCGACCAGGGACTGAACCTGGGCACAGTAGTTAAAGTGCTGAGTCCTTACCATTGAATTTTCCCTTCAGGAAAATTCTCAGCCACCACCTCCTCCAACAGTGCTTCTCCTTATTCACTCCTCGGGACAGGAGTCCAACCCCTGTTTCATAGACCTGCATGCTCTCCTTACCTCCTTCAGCTCCGGTTTCATTTCTTCACCTTGTCACTCTGCTGCAGTCTGTGAGCTCTTCATATTATTGTCCAGTTCACCCACTTGCTCACTAGCTGTGTCTAATCTATGTAAGATTCACTAAGTTTTTTCTTAAAAATTTATTATAATTACCATTTTCATGCATAGGAGTGCTCCTTGGTTCTTCTTCAAATCTGGGGACTTTGGGTAGTCTTTTGTCTAAATCTTCCATTGTATATTATTGTCTTGAGTTCATATATGACTTGTTTCAACCTATGTGATTCTACTGAATTAGAGACTAATTCAGGCCAAAAGCACGTTTCTGTTTGCCTCTGTTGACCCCATGGGCACTGCCAGTCTGCTCATTTCAGCAAACTTTCAAGGTCCTGGCTGAGACCCAGCCCGTCTCTTGGAGCTGCCAAGGGGCCCCGGGAAGCAGTGCTGATACCCTATCCTAGTATCCTCTTCTGCGGAGAGGCGGGGGTGTGGCTGAGGGATTTCCTTTATTTACAGCCTTAAAAAAGCCAGCTTTACTCAGAGTCTGGCTGTGCGGAAGTGCTTTGACTTCAGAACGCTACTGCCAGTGGAGGCTGTGATTTTCACAAGTCAGCTTTTGCCCTTCAGGCATGCATCCATCTGCCCTGGTGATGCTGGTAAGTGCTCTGGGTGGTAGTATTTCTAATTCTCACACACAGGAAGGTGGCCTTTTATTTAGGAAAAAAGCAGCTGGGAACTGAAACCTTTGCCTGCTTATGGCTGGAAGCATGGGCGGGGCTGCTCTGCCCTGTTGGGAGCACGCACACCTGGGCTTGGACACCTCACTGCCTGCTCAGCTGCCCTCCTACACTGGGGAGAGGGAGGTCTTGGGGCAGGTGGACAGATTCACCACTTCCCATAGAACATAAAATGGGTACTGCCTGCTCTTCATTGTAAAAGAAAGGTGTTCGTATGCTAAGTAAATTGCACAGTTCAGTTCAGTTCAGTCGCTCAGTCGTGTGCAACTCTGCGACCCCATGAATCGCAGCACACCAGGCCTCCCTGTCCATCACCAACTCCTGGAGTTCACTCAGACTCACGTCCATCGAGTCAGTGATGCTATCTGGCCATCTCATCCTCCGTCGTCCCCTTCTCCTCCTGCCCCCAATCCTTCCCAGCATCAGAGTCTTTTCCAATGAGTCAACTCTTCACATGAGGTGGCCAAAGTACTGGAGTTTCAGCTTTAGCATCATTCCTTCCAAAGATATCTCAGGGTTGATCTCCTTCAGAATGGACTCTCCTTGCACTCCAAGGGACTCTCGGGAGTCTTCTTGAACACCACAGTTCAAAAGCATCAATTCTTCGGCGCTCAGCCTTCTTCACAGTCCAACTCTCACATCCATACATGACCACAGGAAAAACCATAACCTTGACTAGACGGACCTTAGTTGGCAAAGTAATGTCTCTGCTTTTGAATATATTATCTAGGTTACTCATAACTTTTCTTCCAAGCAGTAAGCGTCTTTTAATTTCATGGCTGCAATCACCATCTGCAGTGATCTTGGAGCCCCCAAAAATAAAGTCTGACACTGTTTCCACTGTTTCCCCATCTATTTCCCATGAAGTGATGGGAGTGGATGCCACAGTATGGAAAAAGCAGCAAGAGTCCCTCCCACCCCCACTCCCGGGACAACCACATTTTCTGTCCTGCCTTCCACACTTTCTAAGGAGGGACGGCCACACACCAGTGCAGACATATCACACGTGTCTTTAAAAGTAAATCACGGTGGCACTTCTCTGTACTTTGTTTTCTTAGCTTCTGTTTTCACCTAAAAATGTGTCTTGAACTTGGTTCTCTATCAGGAAAGAGAGATCCCCTGCTCGTCTTAGAGGCTGTGTAGGCCGCCATCCAGTGGACACACCACAGTTAGTGGGCATTTTGGCTGCTCATTTTTATATTAGTTTTGCCAATATAAAACTGGCAAAATGAATATATCTGTGTGTATATGTACTTTTATAGATATCTTTCTAGGTTACATTCTTATTTGGTGGAATAATTAGGGTCAAAAAATAGAACTGTTTAAGTTGCTGATTGTTACGGGTCCAAAGAAGTGCCTGGGAACCCCAACCCGCAGTGTGTTGCCCTCGCCAGCGGCGGGTCGTCACCGAGCTTCCTAGTCTCTGACAGCTGCGGGTGACTCCACACACAAATGCACGCACATCCCAAGTGCACACAGGTAACACCTGTGCATGCCTGAACATTTAGTTAAGAGACAGGTAGGTGCAGAGAGAGATGCTGAAGTACTTGCACGCGATAACAGGCCACTTGAGGGGGGTGCTCCAGGCCTGGGGTCTGGAGGCCTGTGACTGGCCGCGTGCTGGCAGGTGTTGGGCCTAGTGGTGGTGCGCTGACACGGTGCTTGTTTTCAGGTATCCAGGGTACCGTGTGAGACCACATGGAGCCACCATCTCTGTGGATCCAGAGGCTCAGGTATCGAGACACCGCGTGGTTTAGCCCAGTGAAGGGCTCAGGCTGAGCACCCCCAACATTCCTCGCGGCCAGGGAGGCCCCCTGTTTCCCAGCTGTGGAGCCCACGGCCATCTTGCTCCTCGTCACAAGCACCGACCCCCACGGGCCCCTACGCCGGCTTGTCTGTGGCTGGCCTTGCCCCGGACCCCTCCCCGCGCCGTGCCACGCCCAGCGCAGGCACACTCACGGCTCCAGAGCGAGTAGGCGAGGCGGCAGTTCAGCCGGCGGTACAGCTGCTTGTTGACGGGCCAGAGGGCCAGTGTGCAGAGCTGGATGGAGTTGATGACCAGCCCGCTCACCACGAAGACGAAGCCGATGAGGAGGTGCACGACGAACTGGGTCTTCAGGAAGGCGAGCAGGCCCATGGCCACAGCTCAGTAGCGAGTGCAGGGTCCTTCACTGAGAATCGCCGTCCTGCAAGGACAGGGCAGCGGTCAGGGGGGTGCAGGGACCCCAGGGTGAGGGGCGGCGAGTGGAGAAGGGGTCCACAGTGGTCCTGCCAGAGCCCAGATCCGCAGCTCCCACAGCACCCTCAGGCCCTTCCCTCCTGAGAGTGACGGATGGACGTGTGGGGCGGAGGGGGAGCTGATACATGGTTCACATAGGCACCACGCACACCACATACACACCCCAAGTGCACACACACCATGGACACACATACCAACACCAGGTCCACACACCACGTACACACACACACACCATGTACAAACACCACACACACACCATGCACACACACACACCATGAACATACCACATATACACACACCACAGACACGCACATACCATGCACATACCACATATATACATACCACGTATACACACACCATGTACATACACATCATGTGTACACACATAACATGTACACACCCACCATGCACTACCACATATACACATACCACATACACACACCAGGTACACACATCACATGCACACACCACATAAACACACACACCATGCATACACACAAATGTACACATGCACACACCACATACACACATATCACACATACCAACTACACACACATGTACACACACACACCACATACACACACCACACATACCAAATACACACATACCATGTACACACACATCACATACACACATACCATGCACACACCACATATTACACATATAACATGTACATATACACACATGTACACACACAAACACCACATACACACACACCATGTACACACACACATACCACACACACACCAGATACACACACACCACACATACCAAATACACACATACCACATATATACACACACACCACATACACAAACACCATGCACACAAATACCATGTACACATTACACACACACACACCAAATACACACACACCTCACACACATACCATGCACACACCATATACACATACCACATACACACACACCATGCACACACCTTCATATATACAAGAAAAGACTAGAAAAATGCATACAAATATCAATAGCGATTGGCTTCCCAGGTGGCATTAGTGGGAAAGAACCCGCCTGCCAACACAGGAGATGTAGGAGACACAGATTCAATCCCTGGGTCGGGAACCCGCTCCAGTTACTCGTGCCTGGAGAACTGCACAGACAGAGAAGCCTGGTGGGCTACCGTCCATGAGGCCACAACGAGCTGGACGCAGCTGAGACGACTGAGTACAGCACAGCACAGCATGTCCTCTCCAGCCAAAGGCATGACGGGTAATTCTTCTTTTCTTGCTTTAGCATCTTATTTAAAAAATCAAAACTACACATGAAATCATTATAAAACATTCAGCTAATGCCTTTTAACTCACAAGCTGTTGTGGACTTTTTTAGCTGAAAAGCTTTCGTTTTGGTCTAAGGCGGAAGGGGTGACCCCCAGGGACCCAGTCAGCTTCTCCATCCCTTCCCTTCAACACCAGTTTGGTTTCTTGGTTTCAAATGTGAAGCCAGAAGCTCACATTTCATGGCTGTACTTGTTCTGTGAGCAGCCCTGAAATCCCCCTGTGGACAGAAACAACAAGCTGGGCACAGGACAGCCTGGCAGCCGCTGGCTGCCACTCCAGGTACTCCAGAGAGGTGCCCACACTCTGGGGTGAGGGTGGAGCAGGCTCAGGAGGTCTCCAGGGTGGGCCATGCCAGGCTCTCCAGGGCACAAGCGGCCCCACTGCTGAGTGGGAGACCAGGCCACATGACTCTAGAAGGTGCCCTCTGTCTGCCCTTGGGTGCCAAGTGACTGCATGGGGGTGGGGGTGGGGTGAAGCTTGCAGCCATGTGGCGGGACACTAGGACGACAAGGAAGGAGCCGAGGCCTGATGCCCCCTTCTCCATCAATGCCCCCTTTTCAATCGATGCCCCCTTCCCCATCAACACCCCCTTCCCCATCAATGCCCTGCCTCCCATCAATGCTCCCCCACTCCTGCTAGGACCTCTTGGCATTCAGGCACTGTATCAATCGTCCTTTTCTAAAGGTTCACATAAAGAGGCTCACTTGGTATTCATCTGTGGGCCCAGCCCGGCTGCCGTCCAGCCTCTGATGGGAGCACCATCTCCAGTTTGTCCGCTCACCTGTGCACCTGCTCACGGCAGCAGGTGTGCAATCTCTGGCCCCACACTTTCCCTACAAGCTTCTGCATGGACACAGCCCTCCGCTTGGGAATCCATTTAACACCTGCCAGTCCCAGTTCAGCCCCTGAATCTCTAGTCAAGGACGGCCATCCACAGAGGCCCTATGAGTCACACCTTTTTCTTGGACCGGCTGCTACAAGTGTGCACCCCTGTCTGGAATGGCCGCCCACCCTCGCCCGGGATTCCTGGTTATCACTGACCATCCTCCCTGCTGCTGGCCACTGACCTAGATTGTCAGTCTGTCCCCAGTGCCGGGATGTGGGACAGACCCTGTTCTAAGGAGCATCAGCAGTTGCAGTTCAGGGCCCCTACCTACCCACCTCCCATGAGAGCACACATTGGCTATTTAGGCATCCCTGCCTCTCGCCCACCACCTCTGGGCCACCCGGGCCTGAATGCTTTGATAACACATCAGTCACACATGCTAACTTGGGGTCCCTTCGATTTCAGTGGGCTTACCAGCCCCGCCCCACCCCGCAGAAGAAACGCTGCTGCCCATTCAGCTCACACCCAAGGCCTACAGACCAGCAAGGGGGAAAGCATCAACTCAGCAGCCCCCAAGAGCACCGGCTTGTGCCTACTCCTTGAAAATATTTTCAAAACTATATATATCACAAGACTTCCCTGGTGACCCGGTGGTTAAGACTTCCTTCCAGTGAAGGGGATGCAGGTTCGATCCCTGATCAAGGAGTTAAGACCCCACATGACTCACGGTTGAAAAACCAAAACATAAGCCAGAAACAATGTTGTAATAAATTCAATAGATAATTTAAAAATGCTCCACATCAAAAATATTATATAAAAAATATATCACTAGACAAATTATAAGTCGATTTCTACATTTTTAAACCCAAGTTTAAATATGCAAGGGGTATAAATTCTGGTATATTGTGAAGTTTCACTTTTTAAATATACAGATCTGGACTTCCCTGGTGGTCCAGTGGTCAAGAATCCTCCTGCCAAAGCAGGGAACTCAGGCTCAGTCCCTGGTTCAGGAAGATCCCACACGGCCTGGGGCAACTAAGCCGACAGGCCACAACTGCTGAAGCCTGTGGGCCTAGAGCCTGTGCAGCACAACAAGAGAAGACCCCCAAAGAGAGGCCTGCACACCGCAACTAGCGGGGAGGCCCTGCTCGCCACAACGAGAGAAAGCCCACACACAGCCACAAAGACCCAGCTCGGCCAGGTGAGCAAATAAATACACTTAAAGGAAAGCCTAAATATAGAGAACTTCCTTAACTTACAACACAAGTACATTTCAATAAACCCACCATAAGTTGAAAATACCATTAAGTTACTGCTGCTGCTGCTAAGTCACTTTAGTCGTGTCTGACTCTGTGCGACCCCATAGACGGCAGCCCACCAGGCTCCCCCGTCCATGGGATTTTCCAGGCAAGAACACTGGAGTGGGTTGCCATTGCCTTCTCCGTCATTAAGTTGAAATGTGTTTAATACACCTAACTTCCCAAACATCACAGCTGAGCCCCACCCATCTCAACTGTGCTTGTAATACTGACATTCGCCCACACCTGACACAAAGCCTATTTTATAACTGAGTGCTGAATATTTCTTTTAATGTACTGAATATTGTACTAAAAGTAAAAACCAGGACGGCCATCTGGGTCCAGCACGGGTTGTTCACCCTCATGATGGTGGGGCTGACGGGGCTGTGGCCACTACTGTCCAGCATCAGAGACAGGACTTGACCCCATGCCGCCAGCCTAGGAGAAGGTTAAAATTCACAATCTGAAGTGTAGTTTTCACTGAACGTGTATTGGAAAGTCCAAAAATCATGATCTGAATCACCATAAGTCAGGGACGTTTTTCTCTTGTGTAGACAGTGGGATCTAAATGCCGCTGTGACCTGATAGCCACCACCACCATCCATTTTCAAAATACAAAAAAGCAAGCTTTTCTTTAAAAGTCAAGAAATGCATTCCATTTTCTCCTTGATTTTGTATTTCCACTGTACCTCCTCTACAGAAGCTTATTAGAATATAATTTATTATGATTGAAATTCTTCTACCAATCACATTAACCTAACATTATATAACAAAAATACATATGAATATTTAAATTTAATTTTTAGATTTCATGTTTATGGGCTAAATTTAAAATTTTCTTCTGGAAAATTTGATGAAAATGCACTCTGAAACAGTTCAGCCTATGTCTCCTTAGAACCATAAAATACCTCGATCGTATCTGAGAAATTTAACCCCGACATAAGCATATTGTCGAATATCCCATCTGTAGTCCAGTTTCACCCACTGTCCCCAAACAACCTGTACCGCTTCTTTCCATCCAGGCCTTGGTTGAGGGGCGGCGTGGCATTTGACCACACAACCCCCTTGTTCTCTGACCTAACCACTGACCTAACCACCCTGCCCACCCACTTGAGAGCCCAGGCCAGCTGTCCTGCTGTCTACAGGACATCCATCTACTGGATGTCTGGCTGTTCCCTCGTGACTGATTCAGGTCCAGAGTGTTTTGGGGGGCTTCTGACTGCACACTCCAGCACACTGCACCTTGTCCCGTCCCTGCCACCACCTGGTAAAAGTGGGGCCGGTAGGAGTCTGCAAGGAGAAGTTCAGCTTGCTGGGCTAAGCCCACCATCCGATGGGAGATGCCGAGTTAATATCCATCTCCAACTGCCTCTGACCCCACAGTTTCAGTCAACGCCTCCTTCTGCCTAGCTCTCATGTCATGGGCCCAGCTTGTTCTGATCCAGAACTGCCCCCCTGTAATCGATGCTGTAGGGACCATGCCTGCCTATGTGATGTACTTAGCCTAAGGACACAAACGAGATGCTTCAAAACCACAGCAATGCACAGCTCTTTCACTGGGGCTGGTACGTGCTTTTAGAAAGCACACGGTATGTCCTGGAATAAAAGAATGCATGTAAGGTAGAGATCATGAGGCATAATAGGCACCCACTCATCCCCTAATGCCTCCAGAAAGAAAGAAAGTCAAGTCGCTCAGTTGTGTCTGACTCGTTTTGACCCCATAGAAAATCCCATCATGGGATTTTCCAGGCAAGAGTACTGGAGAGGTTGCCATTTCCTTCTCCAGCAGATCTTCCCGACCAAGGTAACCACTGTTATTCCATAATGTTTCAAGATAAACAGTAGTGGGAGGTGGGAGGGAGGTTCAAGAGAGAGGGGACATACGTATACCTATGGCCGAGTCAGTTGATGTATAGCAGAGACCAACACAACATTGTAAAGCAATTATACTCCAATTAAAAATAAAATATATGGGCACCTTTTCATTAATTCTCAGATGCTGTTGCTGAGCTGGAGAAGAAACCTGAGCCTAAGTCCTTCACTGGATAGGAGTTTAGATTGCTCCAGAAGCCTGGCACCTGCACAGCCCAGCCCTGAGAGGGTTTGTGGTCCCATCCAAGCGCCGGGACCGCACCTTCTCAGGGCAGGGGAAGGACTGCATTCACGCCTCCCAGCGGGGAGACACAGGGTGGTATCGCCCCTCACTCAGGAGAAGAGGCGCAGAGCAGAGGGGGCCAGATCGGGAGGCGGCAGGGCCAGGGGCTCAGCGGGGCTGCGCTCACATGGTTCCAGGGCAGGTGAATCCCAGACAGACGCTGACCTCGGCCGCCCAGGAGCCACTGGAGCTCTGACACAGCGGGGAGGGCTGGGGGCCGAACCAGACTCTCCTCCCAGGCCCTGCCCCGCCCCAGGCCCTGGCTCACAAGCAGGCCCCTTGCGGTTCTGACACCACCCCTCCAGGGCTGTCCCACTATTTCTGAGCCTGGGGTTCCCGTGGCCACGTTGCTCGGGGCTCAGGGTGGTAAGGGTGAGAGCCAGAGCCGGGAGTAATGGGACCAGCTCACCACCATGCCCAGAGGGGCCAGCCCGCTGACCGCTGCCAGCCCTGACCTCGGCACTCTGTTATGAGTGAACTGCATCCCCTCACAAGGGTGTGTTGGGGTCCTAACCACCCCCAAGCACCCCAGCGAGTGGCTGTATTTGGAAATATGGTCTCAACAAAGGCAGTCAAGTTAAGTGAGGTCACTAGGGTGGGTCCTAATCCAATCTGACTTGCATCCTTGTAAGAAGGATGGCCACAGAGGGCATGGGGAGGCAGCCTCCAGACGCAGCTTCTCCCTTCATAGCCTCCAACACCCTGGCCTTGGCCTTCCGGCCTCCAGGATGGGAGAGCAGATGACTGCTGGTTAAGCCCCTGGCCTGTGCCGTGTGTCACGGTCCCTCCAGCAGAGGAACACACCCATGACAAATACTCAGGTCCTGCAGTGCCCATGCCCTGCTGCCCGGGAGGCCCAGCCTCACCCTGCTCACACCCCCTACACCAGCCTCAGGCACCACCAGAGGTCCCTTTGACTCTCTTCCTCACCAACTAGCCAGTCAGGCGGGTGGCCTTCAGATTTCCCTCCCCAGCACCTCCCCCACATCCCCACCATCTTTCCAACAAACCCCACAGAAACTGAAGCTGAAGCCCAGGGTCTGCTCTCTCCCTCATCACCCAGACAGCTGCTCTGCTCCGTGCAGGGAGGTGAATGCCTCCCTGCATGTGGATGACTACTTCTCTACTCACACACAGGGCCCATGCCAGCCCTCCAGCCTCTGCCAATGCAGTCTACTCAGACAGTTTGAAGAGCACTGCCCAATAGGAAACTGCACCCTTAGCCTCAAACATCCAGTGCCGCCCCACAGGCAGGCATCAGGCTCTGTGTGGGGGCAGAAACTGGCCAGCGCTGGGGGTACCACTTCAGCTGCTCTGCTGCCCCATTCCTGAAAGCCACCCTGGACCAACTACCCCTCAGAGCTGTGGTCAAAGGCTGGCAGCCTCATCCTGCCCTGCTGGGGCAGTCTGTCCTGAGCAGGGCTGACCCTGAGCACAGTGGTTAGTAAAGGGAAAAAACATTAAACACTCCAAAAGTGCCTCATTTTTGTGGTTCTAGATAGGAAGTCTGGATTACAGGATTAAAAAGAGCTGTTTAGTTACATGCAATCCAAATTCAAAAGCCCATGATGAAAGGGAACCAAGGCTGTTACCTTCCCTTCTCCCTTCTTTCTCTTCCTCTGTCCCATCCACTCACTTACCATCTACTCACTCACTCACCCATCTATCCATTATCCATCCATTCACTCATCCCTTCAACCATCCACCACCCACCCAGTCATCGACCCATCCATCTATCCACCATCCATCTACCCATCCATCCATCATCCATCCACCCATCCAGCCACCCACCCACCCATTCACCCATCCATCCACCTACTTATCCATCCACTAATCCATCCACCTACCCACTCATTCATCCATCATCCATCCACCCATCCACTCACTCATCCATCCATCTGCCCACTCATCCACCCATCCACCCATCCATCCATCCATCTACCAATCCATCCCCCTACCTTGCAATCCACCAATGCACTCATCCATCCATCATCCATCCACCCATCCAGCCATCTAGCCATCTATCCTTCCATCCACCTATCCACTCTGCCATCCATCATCCATCCACCCATCTACTCATCCATCCATCTACCCACTCATCCATCTACCTGTCTCTTATACACATCTAAATGCATTCATTTAGGAAATGCTTACTGAATACATGCACTCAGTCATAGGGTGAACAACCTTTCCAGTGATGTGTATAAGAGACAGTCCATTCACCTTTCCACTGGTCCCAGATTTGAGTGCCTATATGCACAGCAAGCAGAGCAGACCTGGTCTGCTTTGAGGCTGTAGGACAGAAAGGCCATGCTGGCTGACTGCATGAGGGGTGGGTTATGCTGGGGCAAGTCTTACATTTTTGTTTAGCATGTTGATAGTTCTGTTGTTTCCAGTCAGGAAATACTGGAGGAAAAAGTCTATGAACTGGACTGACTATTTGAAACAGAGGACAGTAGAGAGATATCATCTCAGATATTTTTAAGTTATCTTAAGATAATTTAGGTGGCACATTTGCCAACTAATTTTATCTTAATTTGGCAAATAATCTCAATTATTTACTGTTATGAACACAACCAAAACCAAGAATAAACCCCATTGCTTTCTTTGCAGCTGGCCAGGGTACCAGGGAGGCAGAATCCTCACTCACAACAGACGTCTTAGCTCCTGGATGGGCTCCTCCTCACTCTCGCTTTTAACACAGCTCGGACACACAGGACTGGGTGGTCTCCTGGCCCACAGCCAAGCCAAAGTGCCAGATGAGAAAAGGAGGGGCAGGGGGCACTGGGGGCAGGCATCCTGCTGACGGCAGCACAAGGGCAAAGGCAAGCCCGCGACCTGAGACGGCACACCTCGGAGGGCGTCCGGTGCTGGGCCAGCTCACAGACCCAGTGGACCCATGGTGACATCACAGATGAGAACACAATGCAGCAACTGTTGTCTACGGCGCCGGGGGCAGTGTCACAGTCACCACGGCACTGAAGGCAGCTGGGGATCAGAGGAGGCACTTTCACAAGCCCAGCAAAAATTTTAGATTAATTCTAGTTTTGAGATTTAATGGGGCTGGCTTCAGTTCTTGGGTAAATTCACTCACAGGGACCACCTTATGTTTCAATAATGCTGAGAAATTCGACATATTTTTTTGCTAATAATCATCTGTTGCTGGTCCGACCCTCATCAGGATATGAAATCACCAAGACACCTAAGAACTGAAGAGGGGAGTGAAGCCAGCACGTCTGCAGGGGGCAGGTGTATGCCGTGCAGACTCGGGAGAACCCGCTGCAACCAAAGTGCCGCGGGGACCAGCAAGTGGTTACGGTCTCGCTGAGAGGAATAAACCCACACAGTGCCAGGAGTCAATGTTCTACTGATGACAGTGTTCAACACCTGCTATAACGAAGTAATTCAGAGGCCCAGTACAGAAGTTTGTTTATTTCTGACTTAACAGATTTCAGGCCACTGGTCCCAGATGGTCATTTGGGACAATGGAGCAACCTAGGAAGCCACGCCCTGAAGATGCAGCTCAGCAGCTCCACCCCCAAGGTCATCTGGGGCCCAGGGGGCCTGGCAGCTCCACCCCCAAGGTCATCCAGGGCCCAGGGGGCCTGGCAGCTCCACCCCCTTGGTCATCCAGGGCCCAGGGGGCCTGGCAGCTCCACCCCCTGTGGTCATCCAGGGCCCAGGGGGCCTGGCAGCTCCACCCCCAAGGTCATCTGGGGCCCAGGGAGCCTGGCAGCTCCACCCCCTGTGATCATCCAGGGCCCAGGGAGCCTGGCAGCTCCACCCCCTGTGATCATCCAGGGCCCAGGGAGCCTGGCAGCTCCACCTTCTGTGGTCATCCAGGGCTTAGGGAGCCTGGCAGCTCCACCCCCTGTGATCATCCAGGGCTTAGGGAGCCTGGCAGCTCCACCTCCTGTGGTCATCTGGGGCCCAGGCTGTTGGGAGCTCTGCCATATTCAGTGCATGTCTGTCTGGGCTGCTCTGTGGTTCCTTTCTAGCAGAAAGGAATAAAATTGGAATTCCAGTACCAGGGATTCCCTCTAAAGCAAGACGGGTGGCAACAAGTGCTCAGTGACCAGAAAGACAGAGCCCTGCTGTACATCCAGGCTGCCAGAGGGCACAGCCCAGTGGGCACACCTCCAGGTGAATACACAAAAACAGAAGACTCAGTGGAGAAGGCCCTGGGTACCTTTGTGATAAAGATGAAAAAAAAAAAAGATGAAAATACCTACTCATAAACTTCAGAAGAAATAGAGCTCATACGCGTAAACCTTAGGACAAGAAGGAGACGAAAGCAAAACTAAGCAAATGGGAAGATGCTATGCAGTAGAGGCAACACTGCCTCCTGTGCTCACACCCCAGTAAACCAGCACGGCTCCCCCATCAAGATGTGGGGGTCTGCTCCCTGGCCCCCGCAGCCTGGGCTGGCTTCAAGGCTCACGGCTAAATAGAATGGGGCGACATTCCTTCAGAAGCCTTGCAGCTTCCCCGGCACCCTCCAGGCACCGGTAGAAGAGACTTCATCTAGCCAGCTGGAAGGTGGGCCCACAGGGAGCAAAGATGGACCCATGGCCCCAGGCAGGCTGCCAGCTGACTGCAGCTACACGCGAGACCCCAGGTGAGACCAGCAGAAAACGGCCCTGCTGGGCACAGCCCAAAGTGCTGGCCCACAGAATTGTGAGATAAGAAAATGCTGGTGGTTTTCAATCACGACTTTTTGAGGTGGTTTGTTAGAGAGTAACACATAAATAAAAGCCATGCTTTCTAAGTTAATTTATAGATGTAATCGAACTCTAAATAAAATACCAAGAGGTCCTCTCTCCCTCACCCCCGGAACTGGAAATGCTGACTCTATGGTCCACATGGGAAAACAAACAGGAAAGAAAACCAAACCACCCTGAAATAGAACCTGGAACACCCGCAAGATTCCATCACATATGACGAAGCCTCTGCTCGTAAGGGTATGTTCCTGGCCTGTGACCAGACATGCAGGCCAATGACACAGACCAACAGCCTGCGGTGGACGGTGGGCTAACAAGGAGGGGGCCTCCAGGAGTCCCTGGGCAGCTGGACCAGGCAACCCTGCAGTTGCCAGGGGGAGACCAGACAGTCGGGTGTCCTGAGTGTTGCCACCAACTAAGCAGATGACAGAGGACATGTTTCACATGACATCTCACACGGCAGACTTCCCTTTGCACTTGCCTTTAGGCAAACTAGTATTTCTACTGCGTGTACAATAAAGAGGATACAAAGTTAACCTAAAACCATCACTGGGCTCATGAGACTCTTGGTACTCTGGATCTCTCAACCAAAGGGGTAAGAAAAGTACCACGAAAACATATACTGAATGGCTCCTTCAGGCTTCCATAACAATCCTCCCCGACTCGAGAGAGCTCTGCCGTGGCAGCAGCACCCATCCTTGGGCCCAGGAGGGGACCCCCAGCCCCAGATCTAAGCCATAAAGGTAACCTCACCCCCAGTTCAAGCGACTGCTCCAGGGATGGGCATGAGGCCATCTCAGGAGCATGACGGGGTCCACATGAGGAGGAAGGACCCACGCTGTGGGCAGTGGCACTGTTGAGCAGCTGAGACTCCAGCAGCCGCCGCCATTCCAAGAGGCAGAGGGGACACGAGTCACAGGCATTTCAGTGGGCATTCCTGTGACGCAAACCCCTGTGGGCGCACCCCCACCACGTCCGTTCCTGCTGTGCACGCAGGTCTGGCATACAACATGCGGTGCTCCAGCAAGGCTGGCTAAGGGACGCCTGTGTTTATTACGTACATGTGTGACGTGCGGCAGCATGACTCCTGAAGCTTGCACCACTCGCATGTCATTACGAGCCGCCTCAGGAAAAGCTTCCTGAAAGAATAACGTTATGGGACAGCGGATGAAGCCCTTCTCCTGACAGTCTCATCGGAGACCCTCCACACCCTGCCCCACTCTGGATGCTGGGTGCTGCTGGCTGGGAAGGGGCTGTGCAGGCTGGAGGGTGAGGGCGTGGGATGCAGGACAAGGGAGCTGTCACGTTTACAGCCCTGTGGGAGATGTGTGGGGCATCACTGCAGCTGGTGAAGGCTGGACAGACGACTCTGGCTGCCCAGGACGGAGGCAGGTGCACAGCCAGCATCTCTCCTGACCACAGGCTGGAGGAGCCACATGGGCTAAAGGGCCCCTGTGCCCCTGAGCCACTGCTGAAGGAGGCCAGAAGCTCCCGCCAGGCCCTAGAAGAAGGGCCTGCAAACCGCACTCCAAGGACCAGGTGGGGGTTCGGGGGGGGGGCTTCCCCCGTGGGGCTTCCACTGTGGAAACAGTGCCCCCAGGCAGGAAGCACGGTGGCTGCCTGAGAAGAGGGGCTGGGACAGATGCCCAGGGAGAGAGGCCTGAGAGGGACCTCCGGGCCACCCTACACCCCACCTACCCCACTCTCTGAGCTCCAGAATCGATCGTCTTTCCCAGGGTGTCCTGATGGTCTTACTGGTCTGGGCAGTGGTGACTTTGGGGGCAGGAGGTGGGAGGGAGGTGAAGAGCTCCCAGCCTGATGACTGCACAATAGGCCCGTGACAAGCCTCTGGGCCTAAGGACACTGCAGGCACCCCGCACACCAAGGCAGCTGTCCACCTGCGTGCACACACACACACCCGCGCGCACACACAAAACAAGCGAAGCCACCTTGGATGTCACTTTGTGACGATCTGTCGTTTATAGTAATGACATTTTACTTTTAGAGAAACAGGTGTTTGCTTTATAATTATTTCAGCCGCCGCCATTCCAAGAGGCAGAGGGGACACGAGTCACAGGCATTTCAGTGGGCATTCCTGTGACGCAAACCCCTGTGGGCGCACCCCCACCACGTCCGTTCCTGCTGTGCACGCAGGTCTGGCATACAACATGCGGTGCTCCAGCAAGGCTGGCTAAGGGACGCCTGTGTTTATTACATACATGTGTGACGTGCGGCAGCATGACTCCTGAAGCTTGCACCACTCGCATGTCATTACGAGCCGCCTCAGGAAAAGCTTCCTGAAAGAATAACGTTATGGGACAGCGGATGAAGCCCTTCTCCTGACAGTCTCATCGGAGACCCTCCACACCCTGCCCCACTCTGGATGGCTGGGTGCTGCTGGCTGGGAAGGGGCTGTGCAGGCTGGAGGGTGAGGGCGTGGGATGCAGGACAAGGGAGCTGTCACGTTTACAGCCCTGTGGGAGATGTGTGGGGCATCACTGCAGCTGGTGAAGGCTGGACAGACGACTCTTGCTGCCCAGGACGGAGGCAGGTGCACAGCCAGCATCTCTCCTGACCACAGGCTGGAGGAGCCACATGGGCTAAAGGGCCCCTGTGCCCCTGAGCCACTGCTGAAGGAGGCCAGAAGCTCCCGCCAGGCCCTAGAAGAAGGGCCTGCAAACCGCACTCCAAGGACCAGGTGGGGGTTCGGGGGGGGGGCTTCCCCCGTGGGGCTTCCACTGTGGAAACAGTGCCCCCAGGCAGGAAGCACGGTGGCTGCCTGAGAAGAGGGGCTGGGACAGATGCCCAGGGAGAGAGGCCTGAGAGGGACCTCCGGGCCACCCTACACCCCACCTACCCCACTCTCTGAGCTCCAGAATCGATCGTCTTTCCCAGGGTGTCCTGATGGTCTTACTGGTCTGGGCAGTGGTGACTTTGGGGGCAGGAGGTGGGAGGGAGGTGAAGAGCTCCCAGCCTGATGACTGCACAATAGGCCCGTGACAAGCCTCTGGGCCTAAGGACACTGCAGGCACCCCGCACACCAAGGCAGCTGTCCACCTGCCTGCACACACACACACCCGCGCGCACACACAAAACAAGCGAAGCCACCTTGGATGTCACTTTGTGACGATCTGTCGTTTATAGTAATGACATTTTACTTTTAGAGAAACAGGTGTTTGCTTTATAATTATTGTGACTCCATGTACTATACAGTCCATGGAATTCTCTAAGGCAGAATACTGCAGTGGATGGCCTTTCCCTTCTCCAGGGGATCTTCCCAACCCAGGGATCGAACCCAGGTCTCCCATATTGCAGGTGATTCTTTACCAGCTGAGCCACAAAGGAAGTTCATTATTCAATGAATTGGTTGTTAATTCACTTTTCTACATGGACAATATATTTCATAATTTAAAAAGTTATATGGAGTCTTGGTGTCCCCCTTAGGAATGCAGAGAGCTCGTCACTCTTACCCTGCCACAAGATAATGCCAGAAAAACTGCAAATTCATGACTTTTCTTGACCCCATCAGAGATGTGAGGTTATAGGACAGCCAATTAACAAAAAATGTGGAGCGAGGTGGGTGCCTGCCAGGGGCAGGACTGAGACCCAGCCCCCAGGGCAGACATAGGAGGAGCTGGTCAGCAAAGGCAGCTCAGCTGGGGAGTGTGGGAAGGTCTCCCCTCCTACAGACTTTTTCTCCATGACCCCTAGTGAACCCCATGCAGCAAGCCTGGGAAAGCTTCTTCTACACACTCTAGAGTCTGCAGGCCATTAACAAGACATTTTCAGTAAGCAGAACACAAACCTCAAAGGATGAACGAGGTTGTTTACAAAGATAAAAAACCCTGTCACATCTACCATTAAAGACACATCATGACTCCAACAAGGGGTAAAGCCCACGCAATGGGCTTCAAACGTCCATTTGGGCTTCTGTCCAGGGCGGTGGAACGGGCAGCCCAGATCCAGGATGGTTTGGAAAAGGCCAGACTCACCCCAAGTCAGAGGAGGAGGGCCACCTGTCACTCAGCAGCTGCCTCTTACTTGAGTTTCCCCTCTGAACACCAACCCAGAGCATCTCAGATACACACCTGCTTCAAAGGACATAAATACCCCCGTGAGGCGTTAGGTAGAAAGTGAAACAGAGGCTGCCACGAACACTGCACACCTACTTTCTGTGGGGGGGTTGGTGCCCTGAGGTGCCTCCTGGGCTGGTGCAGAGCTAAGGTGCCACCCTGGGACATTGGGACCCCAGAGGGCAAGCCATACGCTACTCCTCTCTTTCTACCAGTAGCCTGACTGGAAAATGGTGAGAGAGGTATGGGTGGGGGTGGACACGCTGCCTTCAAGGCCGTAGCTCACTCCCCACCCCCAGGGCGGCTCCATCCTATTGCATCACTGGGGTTGGGGTTTCAAGGACAGCAGCCCCACTGGGATGATCCGGTGACAAGTGGCTGTCCAGGGGAGGGCTGGGGGCACTGGATGCTGGGGAGACCTCTCCTGTGTGTGCATGTTGGGGGGGCAGGTACTGAGAACCGATGGCTGTCCCCTCTTTGCTGCGCCCCTACAACGAGCTTCTCACCCTGAAGTCAGCTTTTCCAGTAAGATGTGAAATGCTTGTGGAGTCTGATGAGATTTTATAGGGGCGAGGGAGTCCCACCTCTGCTGGCTTTGTCTTCCTCAAATCCACCTAGGTTTACACCACACCCCTTTGGTCTCCAGTTTACCCCTAAGGATGCCTCTCTGAAGCCTGCAAGGTCGACAGCAGTGTCCAAGGATGGGTCCACGGCACTGGTGCCCACGACAGGCACATCCTTGGGGGGAAGGAGACTCCAAGACCTTGGATGAGATGCCATCAGAGGCTTGCTGGGCGCTCCAGAAAGCGCAGGGCTGTGTCTGAGGAACAGGCCTTGCTTTCTGTTCTTTTGGGAGAACCGAGCTCTTTCTGTGATCCCTTAAGATCATCCTGCTTAGGGAGGACAGGTCAGGAGCTGAGGGAGGCGCTGCCTCCAGGGCAGACCTTGTTCCACAACATCCTTCCCTGAACCTCGGGGCAAATCAGAGGCAGCAGCCTGACTGCCCCGTCCCCATCGTGCACCCAGCACTCAATGGAAATGGCACAGGAACTGACAACAGATCCAGTAGGTGAAGGCACCAGCCACATCTCCTGCTGACAGCCCCATTATGTGAGCAACTTCTGCTTTCAAAGATGCATGATATAACAACACCTGCTTATATTTAAAAGGCATTCTAGACAAGCATTTCCTGGGTTGACTGTTAATACAGCCGTGGGAAGAGTGCCCAGGAGTCTGGTGGGCAGTACAGATCTGCCCAGCAGTGACAGAGTTAACACTGACACCTGAACAAGAGGGCACGTGATGACCTCTCTAGCTCTTTCTAGCGCTGGACTTTTCTCCTTTTTCAATAGATGCTTACGAAGCACCTGCTGTGGACAGTCACTGTTACGGTATCCTAAGAGACAGTCTCAGAGACCACCTACGTTCGGGACACGATGCTCTATTTGACATAAAGACCAAGAAGCAAAATGGAAAAATGAACTGAGTGGAAGAAAAGAGAATTAAATTCATGAAATGGCAAAGATTCACTAAGGATTAATTTAATCTATTAAGTGACCTCTATTACAGTGGCAATGATTTCACAACATTTAAAATGTCAAATTGCTTACGAATTTTTAGCCTGTTCTGGTCCGCATAGAAACTCCAAGTCCTCTACATTTGGCACTGCCGATGGAAAGTCCTGATGGGGTTGGAACGCTCCCCACCTCTCATGAGTGGCCCCACACTCTGTCCTGTTCCGTTTGGGAAAGGACCAGGAATGACTATCCTTTCTGAGTTGCTCTGTCTTCTTCCCTGCATGACTCTCTCACTCCTAGTCTATGGATTTTTCTAAATTGTAACATATAGACCAAGGATGGGTCTATTGACTAAACCAAGAAATGATAATGCATTCGCACTGCAGATGCTTTATTTTCATATTAAGTGTGCTGAAGTGGTCACCTCACTGCCAGCAGCATTCTCTTCCTGAGTGCTTTCAGGCTGAAACCTTTATTTAGGTCAATAGCCATGGAACACAACAGGTGTTTCCTCTAAGATTTGAGGCTTAAGCACAATCCAAAATGTGGTCACTTTACAAATTTCACAGAATTTGAACCCTGGGACCAAGAACAGCAAAATTTAATTCCATGATTCTCCTCCTACTGTCCCCTGGACCATTTATTCCCCTCAACCCCTGCACACACATAGAAAAGGCAGAAAAAAGTCATACTATTTGCAAGAACTTGTTAACTCAAGCTATTTTTAACCTCCTTATTGCTTTCCTTAATCTCTGCCTATACTTTTGTAAACACGCCCTTTACTAATCCTGCCTTCACACATTTGTTTTCTAGTGGGATGCTGACTCATACAAAGAATGAAGACAAAGATTATGGTAACCTCATGATAGGCAAGATTTCAGAAAACTTAACTTCTACTCATCCTTTGTGAAAAGATTATTGAGGATGTAGTCCAGCAAAACAAGAAGGAATCTAATGAAGATTCCTTTTTTTAAGAAAAAGAAAAAACAGACCAGTTATGCAATGAAAAGAAATACCAGGATAACACCTTTATAGATGGCCTGGAAAGAAATTGGTCAAAATTAACATAGGAAATACTTCAAGAAGAAAACAGAATTTATTCAACAAAGAATATAATTAAGGAGCTGGAAGTTTTGGGTATTGAAGAAGGAATGTTTCTTTTCTCAAAAAAAAAAAAGGCAATTAAGATTTTCAAGTAATAAAAAATGCTGTGCAAGGCAACTGTTACCCATATGTAAATAAAATTAACAGGGGCACGATTTCCCACAATCACTTCACGAGGTACCTAAAACTTCCTCCTCCAAGCAGCAAAGACTTAATGGCTTAGATTCCTAGTTTCTCCTTTGAGGCACTTGCAGGAACAAAAAAATTTTTTTAATTTTATTGTGAATTCTATTTCTGGACCTTTAATATTTATAATCAACCCATAAAGGAAACATGGAGAATATAATTGCAATTATACAACAGAATATGAACATCCTAAACCCAAATTTTGTACATAATGGAGGTCAAGAGATTTCTAAGCTGATCCAACAAGAAGTGTTAAGTTGAGTATATTAAAGTTTTAAGGGAACAGTAAAATAGCTAAAAATAACAGTATAACTAACAAAACTTAGTGACAGCAATGAACAGAAGACAGGAGGCGTGTAAGCTAACTAAATCCCTCATCACTCAGAGGGAGGACTGGACAGGTCCTGCTGCTGAGAGTGGGGCGTGATCTGTCTTACACACTGAGAAGCAGAAGCCTCGAACAGTGCCTGGGACACGGTGGGTACTCAGTGGAAACCTGCTGGAGAACTGAACGAAACTTAAGTGAAGAAACAGGCCCACGCAGGCTGTGGCGCGAGCCCCAGGACTTGGTCTCAGGGATCCTCTTCTGAGCAGCAGAGCTGCCGGGAGGCAGCTGGAGAACCACCCGTCCTTTCAGTCATTTCTGCTGCTTGATCTCTTTTAAACCAGTGTACATTGCTATTCTTATCATCATAAAAAAGTAAAGAAATCTCAGTGCATAAATTAGCATTGACTATTGGGGTTCAAGAGTCGGATACGACTGAATGACTGAACAATAATGAAATAACATCTTTAAAGATGAAAAAAAGATCCTCTTGGTGCTTTGTCAGGCAAAAAGGACCTGAAGAAAGTTTCAATCCCATCAGTGTCTCAGTGTCCACCCTCAGCGCCCAGGACCCCACACACCTGCTGAAGCTTTTCCACCAAAAAGGAGGAGCCTGTGCTGGTGGCCAGTGTGCTGGGCCCGGGGCTCCTGACACTGGACCTTGCCCCCTGTCTCCCCTGTCTGTGGCCTTGGCACATGACATGGTCATTTTGAATGTCAGTTTCTGGTGTGAAGATGAGAATAAGGCAAACTTTAGCCCAGTAGCATATGGTGGCTCTGAGGGTTGAGAAGGGTCCCTCTCATGTTTATAAATAGCTGAGATCTGAAAGATTCTTTGTAAGCCAAGTTTTAAAGGGTATTCAGGTTCCCAGGTGAGCAAACAAAGGTACTATTTTCCCTATAAACGGCAGGTATTTGAATCATTTTGAGTATTTGTAAAACCACATACTTCAACTGCTAATCCCAAGAAATAGGTTGTACAACAGGGTCTCACTGTCACGTTACTTTGGGAAAGTCTGTGTGTCCTGCTCCTTCTGGAAGGTAACTGATAGGCACTCTGAGGAGCCAGGCAGGGAAGAAATGGTCTGGCCAGTTACTTCTCCTTTTTGCCTTCAATCTTTCTCTGCATCAGGGTCTTTTCACTCTGCATTAGTGGGGTTTTAATTGTTATTTACACATTTAATTTCAAAGAGTATGGTTGGAATCTGATTATTTGACTTGGTTATAAATCACCAACATGAAAAACAACTTGTGTTATAAGTTCAAACAAGGTTTTTGGTGCTAGCGTTTTTCTTCCCTGAAACACTCCAAAACCCCAGAACGATAACCACACTTCAACTAAGATGGCAAGGAGGGAAACTTATCACCAAGTCAGGTTTAGGAGGCTTCCAACTACACCTGTTTAGACAGGACCAGTGGGATTGTGGGACTCAGCACAGAAAGTGAGATTTCCGCCAGGGCAACCCCTGTGTGTCTGCTATACACGAGATGCTAAAATGTCTTTCTCCTCTTAGGGTGTTTCTCAGTAGCAGGAACATTTTCTTTAAAAATGAGGAAAATTCCTGAGCTGATGGATCACAGTTTTCGCAGTATGGCCAAGGAACTCACGAAATATTTTCAGTATGAGAGAAGGGCAACACAGTCTTCCTATTTTCCTCCGAAGACGAGGTTGCCCCTGCCTCGCCTCCACCAGAGCCTCCCTGTTCCTGCGGTGTCCCCTGCGTGACCCACTCCTGGGCAGTGGGACACAGTCTAGATGGATTCACCTGGCCGACCCAGCCTTTTCTTATACATTGTAGTGGGGTCCTGGGGTCTTCCCCCTGGGTCTGAAGCAAGGCTTCTTGAGAAAAGCAGGTTCCATCCTGGCCACGGAGCCCAGGTGGTGGCCACCGTCCCCCACCTCACTCCCCAGTCAGAGGTTCCACGCAGCACTTCCCACGACTGCCCTGTGCTACCAGCCCAGAGTCCCCTCATAAAGGGGCTCCTCGTGAGGTGGGGGCCCCTTCTCCCCCAGACCCTGCTGGCCACATCCAGCGCCCTTGTCAGTGGTAGGTTCACACCCAGCTCGAGTCAGAGCGGCTATGACCGGAGTCCCAGCCCATGGAGAGGACGAGATGAAGCGAGGCCCGTCCTGGGCGCTGGGATGTGGCAGGGCCTGCTGTGACTGTACCACCCAGGGCCCGCCAGGGGTAGGGCCTCCCTCTGGACTCCCTGCGCTGTTCCCAGGAGAGGTCCAGGATGAGCATGGAGGCCGCCACCTTGTCCTTGGAGATCGCTGCTGCTGCTGCTGCTGCTGCTAAGTCGCTTCAGTTGTGTCCGACTCTGTGTGACCCCATAGACGGCAGCCCACCAGGCTCCCCCGTCCCTGGGATTCTCCAGGCAAGAACACGAGTGGATTGCCATTTCCTTATTCAGTGCATGAAAGTGAACAGTGAAAGTGAAGTCACTCAGTCGTGTCCAACTCTTTGCGACCCCATGCACTGCAGCCTACCAGGCTCCTCCATCCATGGGATTTTCCAGGCAAGAGTACTGGAGTGGGGTGCCATTGCCTTCTCCGCACCCACCCACAAAGATGCAGCGCCCTCTCGCCAAGCGGGACCCCCTCCCCAACACCCTCTGACACAGAGCTGAGCTATGTGTATCTGAATAGTGAGTTGTGGGCCCCAGTCACCCTTCTGCAGGGGGCCTGAGCCAATGCCTGCCTGGAGCAGGACGCAGGGTCACTGGGGAGAACAGCCAAAGAAAAGGCGGTGCTCCCGTCCAGTACTGACCAGGGAGGGCAGTTCCGCAGGCCCGGAGAAGGAAAACCTTGTCATCCCTCCCAGTTCTGAGCCTTAGGGACTTGCTGGGGGCTGTCGGACTCTCTGGTCAGAGCACTGCTGTTTCAGGAATGTTCCTGGAACAGTGTCTCTGCCTGTTTATGGATCAAGCGACATTTCGGTGGCCGGGAGAAGTTTCAGAGGAGGGCAGGTCAGAGGACAAACCAGACTAGAAGGCAGCCCGCTCCTCCCCTGCCCGTGCAGCCCCTGACCAGGGCGGCCACCAACCCCCACCCCCAGCCCAGTCCCATGCCCAGCAGGCCTGCGGCCTCGGAGCCCACACTGGCTGCCCCAGCCCTACCTGGACTCACCACTGACCCCCACAGGGTGACAGACACCCCCGCCCCACCCCTGGGGCACGAGGTCGGCCCACGCAGAGGCTCCCTGGGCAGTGGTACTGCACGCCTGTGCTGTGGTTCTTCACCCTCAAGTGTCTCGGAGTCTGTGATAAAGTAAGTGGCCACTGCTCCTACGGGGGCCACTCCAGACCAGAGACTGCTGCCACTCACCCTCAAAGAGGCCAGAAACCCATTTAATAAGGGACGCAGGTCTAATGAGGAATTAGGGCTAATTCCTCCCCGCACTAATGTGTTTATCTTTTGGTTCCCTGTAATCCTCACCTGTAAACAGCACCAGCCCTGTCTGCAGAAGCTCTGAGGGCACACACCTCCACGCATGAATTCACCCTAAGTTTGGGAGGGGAGGGTGGGGTCACGCCTAGCTGGCCGTAGGCCCGGCCCCTTCTCCTCCTCAGAAACAGAAGCAGCACTAATTGGATCTACAGGAAAGAGACCTTCCAGACCAGGAAACTCAATTCCAAACCAGACTAAGGGTGTCCTGAGGAAACCAACCCGGGATGGAACCTTCAGAGGGGCAACATCTCTCCACGGGGTGTTACCCCATTCTCAGAGCTAGCACGTAGAGTTAGCTTTGGATCTAGGGTCTGGCCTTCCGCACGGCCGCCCTAACACCTCCCACCATCAGGCGGGTGCTGTCCTGTGTGGGCCGCTCCCCGCTGAAGGTGCCCTCACCATCAGCCCTGTGCACTATGAGGTCGTCGCCTGCAGGGACGGGACCTCAGCGTGTCCTGTCTCTGCAGACAGAAATGGGGCTCGGAGCTCCCAGGCCCCCAGCCTTGTGAGGGGCCAGACTGGAAGGGGGCACCCAGCACCTCCCTTTGTTCACCACAAGAACTGGTGGGCACACCCGCTGCAACGGTGCCCAGGGCGTAGGTGATCTGCCGTAAACCAGCCCAACATTTATGCCGCAACAAGTGGCACCCCTTTGATGGAAACTATGGTTTTCCCACTGAATTTACAGACCACGCGTGCATAGCTCCCACCTCAGGGAGACACTCTGCCGACTTGCTTCCCTTTGTTTGCCGCAAGGGACCGCTTGTCAGCCTGGAGCGTGCAGAGCCGCAACAAAAGCAGCAGTAAGTGTGGCCCCCCGTCCCCTGCCCTGACAGCCCAGCCCGGTACCAGCCATGCTCACCAATAGAAGTAGTAGGCCAGAGCCACGGCCAGCAGGGCAGTACAGACGCCCCAGAACAGGCAGGCCGAGTAGCTGGCCAGCATCTTCGGGTCCTTCTTGAGAGCTGGTGAGAGGAGCCTGGCGGCCGGAGTGGGTCAGCCTCCGACCCGAGGTTAACCTGAGGGATCACAGCCAGGACCGCTCTGCTGGGCTCTGTTGAGCTGTGGCCACCGGGACCATTTGCCCAGCAAAGACCAGCTTCTGGGTCCCGCCGTCCACAACAGCCTGCGGGTCTCAGCGGCCAACTCAGAGACAAACTGGAGCCGCATGGAAAACTCGGGCCTCTCCTTGGCTACCGCAGGGGTTTGTGGGCGCCCACTAATCCAGTAAGCGGCTTGCAACCTGGAGCCACGGTAAGCAGGTGGTGTCACGGGGCTTGGCCAGGAGACAGGTCAGCGGTTCCCATCCAGCCCCCCATCTGGACTGTGGATGGAGGGCACATGCAGGAACCCCAATGGCACAACAGCCCCAACCCTACTCTGCCTGGGGCAGGTAGTGTGGTGAGCTAGCCGGTCAGGCTTGGCCCTCGGGCTGATGTCCTCTGTGTGGGGCCGAGTCCTGAACTCCAGGCAGGGCCCAGAGAACACATGCACCACCCAGTGTCAAGCCCAGGTGCTGGGTAGGCATGGCTGCTCCAGCGCTGCTGTGGGCACAGGTCCCCATAAAGAACCATGAGGGAAGATGCCCCTCTTATCCTTGGGAAGGGTGCAGAATGAACCTGACCCCTGAACAAGCAAATGTGGGGGCCTGTCTTCTGATGCTGACGCCTTCCCAGCCTGAGACGTCTGAACCTGCTGCGAGCGGCCAAGGTGAGATGGGGTGACCCAGGGACAGAGGTGGCCCTGCAACACAGGGCCTGCACAGACAGAGGCACCTGAGGTGTGGAAGAGGGGCCTCCAGAGGGCTCTTCACGCTGTGTTGGGATGGAAGGACAGTCATCGCTTTCCACATCTTTGCGGCACTCAGCACAAAAGACCGTCTCCTGAGCCGGCTGCTGTCCCAGCCGCTCTGGCTGCCTGCCTGGCCCCCTCGCAGCCCTGTGTCCTGCTTGGTAAATACACAGCTGGAGAAGCCTGATCGGTCGAGCTCCACCGTGAGGCTGCAGGGTGTGGACGGCCCCATGGTGAACCAAGGTGGCTGTCCTGGGCCTCTGGACGGGCTACTGTACGGCTCCTTCTAGGTGCCTGCTTCTGCCAGTGCAGCCTCGGGCTTCTGGCCAAGGAGCTTCAGGGGAGAAAGCGGTCATCACTCGTCCGCTGAGCACATGGGCGGGGCTGCAAGCTTTGCCCAGCACCATCCCCACTGGCTAAGGCTTTCCAGTCCTTAATCCCCACCAAGGCAGAGGAACTGCTGACCTGGGAGGCTGGCTCCTCAGGAGACACTTGGAGCCTCAGGAAAGGACGCGGCCTCTGCCCTCCTGATGAGGAATGACCCAGCCCCTCCTCCACAGCTGTGCACCTATGGCCATGGAGCAAGCCCCCAGCATCTGGCAGGGCCCTCGGTGCATCTGCTCCGGTGACTGTGACCCATCACTGAGCTGAGGTCTCCCTCAGACCTCCAGGAAGGGCGCAGACAGCCCTGCCTTGACCCTTGACCAGCAGCACCTTTGCTCTAAAGCCTGTTCTCATTTAAAAGCTATTTGTAAGGACCTTCTGAGCCTCAGTTGGTTCTGCCCTGCTCCAGAAAGGCTTCCCAGGCCTCTCCACGCGCAGCCAGAACTAACCATGCATCTGAAGCACAAATCAGGCCATGGCCCCCAAATCACCACTGCCAGCATCCCAAGGGTCACCTTTGATTCCAGCCCTTGGAGACACGCTTAAGTCCTGTCCTGTCCCCAGCCTCCTGCTGCAGTCACAGGGCTGGATCCAAGCTCGGAGGAGATGTGTATAAGAGACAGCCTCTGGACTCCCTGCGCTGTTCCCAGGAGAGGTCCAGGATGAGCATGGAGGCCGCCACCTTGTCCTTGGAGATCGCTGCTGCTGCTGCTGCTGCTGCTAAGTCGCTTCAGTTGTGTCCGACTCTGTGTGACCCCATAGACGGCAGCCCACCAGGCTCCCCCGTCCCTGGGATTCTCCAGGCAAGAACATGAGTGGATTGCCATTTCCTTATTCCTGTCTCTTATACACATCTAGATGTGTATAAGAGACAGCCTTAATCTCTGCCTATACTTTTGTAAACACGCCCTTTACTAATCCTGCCTTCACACATTTGTTTTCTAGTGGGATGCTGACTCATACAAAGAATGAAGACAAAGATTATGGTAACCTCATGATAGGCAAGATTTCAGAAAACTTAACTTCTACTCATCCTTTGTGAAAAGATTATTGAGGATGTAGTCCAGCAAAACAAGAAGGAATCTAATGAAGATTCCTTTTTTTAAGAAAAAGAAAAAACAGACCAGTTATGCAATGAAAAGAAATACCAGGATAACACCTTTATAGATGGCCTGGAAAGAAATTGGTCAAAATTAACATAGGAAATACTTCAAGAAGAAAACAGAATTTATTCAACAAAGAATATTGTGCAGCTGGGGGTGGGGGGTGGTGGTGTCCCTGAACACCCGGGGTCTGGCAGCGTCCCCTGAGGATGGCCACAGGGCCCATGAGGCAGGAGGGGAGACAGAACCATCGCGAGAGTTAGGCCCCTTCCCCGGCACCCACAAGCCCATGAGCTTCCACCCTGGAAACTAGGAGCCAAGAGTCAAGTGGAAAGTGGACGCCTGGAGACACACGGTGGTGGGGGGTCATGCCAAGTGCTGGGCCTTGTACAGGCATTACTTACTGAAGGACCAGCATGCTGCTGCTGACTCCACAGAACACTGTCCCAGGGCTCCACGCTACTGGCAGAGCCAGGATTGGAAATCAGTTTGGCTAATGCAGCCTCTGAGCCGGTCGCTGTCCCCAGCTGCTGGCTGTACTCCAGATGCCCAGAGAGGAGCTGAGCTTGTCCTGTCCAGCAGTCCCCAGGGGCCAGGTGTCCTGGAGCTGGTCTACATAGCTCCATGCCTCGGACACCCATGAAATCTCAGCCCACCACCCTCTATCCTGGTTCCCCAAAGACACTGTCAACCCTGGTGCCCTGCGCTCAGGGCAGTGGGCAGCAACAGGCGTTGGTCTCGGAGGAGAGGCACTCCGGGTTCTCTGCCCCGCCTTCAGGTCTCAGCTGCCCAGACACCTCTGTCCTAGGAGGGCCTCTTGCTTACCGGTGGCTGCATTTATTGGGTTAACGGGTTAAGGAGAGGCTGCCCGCCCGCTGGGGAGGCCTGGCTGTTTATAAACAGCAGCCTGTTTATCCAGTGAGCTCAGCACCAGAGCTAAGGGAGCACCCTCAACAAGGGACACGTTGCCAGAAGTGCTCACCCACGACTCCTCAGCCCCGAAGGCCTCTCTGGGCTCCCCTCCTCACAGGGTGCCCTAACCTGCACCTCACTCTCCACCCAGGGCGATCTCCCCGCTGACCGCTTAGACACGGAGCTCCTGGTGCTTTCCTGCAGCACGAAACTGGAAAGGGCGTGAGTTTCTGGGGCCTTCTCCACGGGTCCTGGAGGAAGCAGGGAGGGGTGGCGTCTGCAGCCCCAGCATCCCCAGAGAGGATGCTCTCACCAGCTCCGGTCTGTGTGCCCGGAGGGGCCAGGGCCACGTTCTGCTGGGAACCAGCCTCGGACACACAGGGCGGCGCCGGTGGCAAGCCACCATCCACCCGCACACCTGGAGATTTTGTTTCACTCTTCAACCCGATCTGCCTTCCCACAGCTTTAAATACGTGAATAAATACGTAAATAACAAAAATAACCCCTACACGTGAAAAGCTCCTGGGTAAACAAGCCGATGGTGGCAGAGGCCCCAGGAAGGAGGCCAGCGCTCTCGGGGACCAGCTGACACAACGTCCTTCCAAACCACATGGGGACATTGGAGAACACAAGTTACTATGCAAACCAAACATGAGTAAACAGCCTGAGGCACAAGCCCAGGAAAACCCATGGCCAAGTCTCCAGGGCCTCGGAGGAGCCCGGGATGTCTACCACCTGCCTCCCGGGACCTCCACCAGTGCCGTCTGCACCGTGGCAGTGACCCAGCGGTGTCTGTACAGGCTGATCGGGTGAACTCGGGCAGAGGGGCAAGCACAGTAGGTGGCCTGGGATAACATGGGATCCACCTGCAAAGCCTTCCAAAGACTTGGGACCAGGCTCTCTGGCAGACCCTGGCCACCTCGGGCACTCAGACAATGAGAACACACTTATTTTTCGGGGGAACTATTTGTCAGGCCTTCAAGAAACACTTAAGAGTCCAGTGCTTGGAAGTACCTGTAAAACTACCTGCTGGTCCTTGAAGCAAGATGACAGCACAGGAAAAGAGGAAACTGGCATGTGGACAACTTCAGCTCATTAGGAGGTAACTTTAAGCAGCCCAGTATTCTGCATGGAGTTGAAACACAAGTGCACACCCCTCTTAGTGAATCTCTTGGTTTCCAGGAACTAGTACCACCCACTGGGCACTCACCCAGAAAGAAAGTTCCTAGGATGAAGGCAATTTTTAAACAAAATATAGTTTCAATCATGAAATCTGTTTGAACAATTATCGTGATTTTTAAAAACTCATATGAATCAGCTTGCTTTGTTCCTAACCATTTCAACTAAAAGCCGCTGTTAACATTTCTAACCTTCAGCTAAGTGACTGCCACATGTACACCACAGCCATTCCCAGGCAGGCGTGTACACGCCCCTTACTCTGGTCTTCGTGATCTCCTGATGCAAGAAAACAGACATGGGAGGCTGTGAAAGCCGCGACGCCAGGAGCATCAAGGCCCTTCCTGTGATACTTACGGATGTCGGAGCACGGGAAGAAGCCAGGTGTCTACACCAAGGACCTGCCCAAGCGACCGGACAGCTTGCGTCCATCCAGGGCAGCAGCTGGCCAGGGCTTGCTCACCCCTGGGTGTGCTGAGCGAGAGCAGAGCCAGCACGCGATAGCACCGCATAGCCGCGCTGCTCCTTGAGGCGGGATGTCCGCCCCGGGGCAGGGCAGCGTCCCATAGGAAGAGGAGGAGGGTGCCAGGCTGGACCTGGACCTCCCACCTCCCCGGGCAGCACCAGGGGCTGGAAACCCAGTGGGTAAGGAACCAGGAAGTGGGTTCTCACCAGACACCGAACCCGCCGGCACTGTGATCTTGAGCTTCCAGCCTCTGCAACTGTGAGAAACGAAGGCCTGCTTGTGTCTGCCCCCAGGGAAGGCCTGCTTGTGTCCGCCCCCAGGGAAGGCCTGCTTGTGTCCGCCCCCAGGCTCGGGAAGTCTGTGGCAGCAGCCTGAGCGGCCTGAGCATGGTAGCAGGAGACTCTGAGGTCAACACAAACCTCTCCTCTTCTTCAAAAGCAGCAGAGACCGCGGACAGCACTCTCTGGGTTCAAGCCTGGGCTTGTCACCACTGCGCTGCGTGCCCCTGAGAAGTGCACGTGCCTCCCTGGGCCTCCGTGTCCTCATCTATACAGTGGGGATGGCAGTTCCTAAGTCACCAGGTCTCGAGGGTGAAATGAGCGACTTCGACCGGGGAGGTGGCGAGGGTGGGTGGGGGTGGGGAGCCCAGGGCCCAGGACTGCTGGCGTCAGCGTCACTGCGTCCAGCCTGGTAAAGTCAGCTGCAGGGTATTTCATCGTATGGATGCGTAACCATATCATCCTTCTCCTCCTGAGGACACTTGGGTCACCTCCAACCTTTCTCCTTTACAAGCGATGCTACATTGAGCCTCCTTACATGGATCCTGGTGCCCTTGTTGAATATTTTGGTTAGACAGAGTCCCCAGAAAAACAGGGCTGGTCAAAGCATAAACAGAGTTTATATTTTAAAAGGTACTGCCATCTTAGTTCTCAAAAAAGCCACAGCAGTTCCCACTCAGCCCAGTTGCGGACAGTGCTTTAATCACTTGACCCGTGCCTTCTGAGGGGGTGTCTAATGGGACAAGAGCAACTGCCTTTGAACACACTTCTGTGCACTCACAACCCGGTCTCTGCAAGATGTGGGCCCTTGGTGGGACTGAGTGTCCCCATGGGCTGCGGTCACACTGGCCGCAGAGCCCGGCCCGCACTCGCTCAGTTGCCAGTGTGCCCAGGACGTCCGTGCACGCCTGTGACTCTCAGCTGTCTTCCCAGCCCTGGCGGATGGAGAGCCTGAGGCCCCCTGCTGCTGGGGCACCTGCCTGTCTCTGGCCCGAACCCGCTCCTGTTTAAGCCCTGCAGGCTGTCCCAGGCTCAGTTTACTGCCCTCGTCCCAGAGCCCTGCGAGTGATGGTGTGATGGCAAGCTGGCCTGGATGCCCCCTGCCAGCCTGACTCTCACTGGCCAACCAAGTGTGGCAACAGTGGAGCCTCATCCTTCACTGGGGGCATGTGAACATCACCTTCACCGAGGGCATGTGAGCACAGCCAGACCGGCCTGGCTTCTCCTGGGAAAGGACAGGCTTCCACAGTTCTGAGGGCATGACCCCACCTCCTGCACCGCACCATGTGTTAGCGCCCAGGCTGTGGATAAATGTCCCCGCTGCCACCTAGGGGCACAGTGGGTAGAGGGACACCGAAGAGCAGGTCGTCCCTGCCTGCTTCCTAGGATGCCAGGCTACTAGGAGCCTTCTCTCAGGGACCTTCCTGCCCACCTGTGATCAAAAGACGTCTTCTCCGATGGGCACACACATAAAGCTAAATACCTCCTCCCCAGTTTCTGGGGCTCATATAGGAGCCCCCCCCCATTCCCATCTGGATGCTCCTGACTGTGGGGCCACCCTCGTGTCTGCTGATCTAATGGTCAGGTTCTGGGGCTCTGTGCAATTGAACTTGCATTTTTTTATTTGTTTAAAAAAAGCTTTTATTCATTTTTGATCATGGAAATGACAATCTCAGTGTAAACTTGTCACCTAATCATATACTTGAACTTACAAGATTTACTGCCCTAAAGACACTGCACCTACTGACTTGACAACATAACTTAAAATGAAAATCTCCTTTCTGTCCCCTAAGGTTGCATGCTGAAAGAATAAACGATCCCTTGCAATAGCCAACACTGGTACTTGGCTTAGTGAGTGAAGTCGCTCAGTCGTGTCTGACTCTTTGCAACCCCATAGACTGTAGCCTACCAGGCTTCTCTGTTCATGGGATTTTCCAGGCAATAGTACTGGAGTGGATTGCCATTTCCTTCTCCAGGGGATCTTCCCAGCCCAGGGCTCGAACCCGGGTCTCCCACATTGTAGACAGACGCTTTACTGTCTGAGCCACCTGGGAAGTCCCTTGGCTTAGGTTTAAGGTCAAATAGCAAAACAGGAGCAAAACAAGGCCAAAAGCATTATAACTTGATAGCCCATCAAGTACAAACATCACTGGAATAAAGAAAGTTGCAGGCACCAAAGAAAACAAGATGCAGGTTTATTAGCATAAAAAAGTGTACACTTGGTTGAAGGTGAGGTGAACTATTCCACAAGTAAACATGTACGCCAATCCTAATGGCGAACATGAAACCAAAGCAACAAGACCAAAAACATTAAACTCAGTTAACTACACTGAATATAAAATTCAAAACTTGAACTTATCTAGGATATCCTCCCAAATCTAGAAAGAAATGGTTTTCTTTTTAATGCACCAGGAAGATGTGTTGTAATGACATGACTTGGTCACATTTAAGACTTGCATTTACATAAGAATCAAGGGTTATCCTTCTCCATTATTCTTTTATGTCTGAATGTGAATATGCTCAACTACTCAGCTCCTGCACTAACCGCATAAAAAAATGACTGAAACCTACTACCCATGCCTTCTAAGAACTCACACCATCTAACAGTTAACACCCAGTATCGCTTCCTAACAATGCCCCAAGAAAAAACATTTTGTTCAGTTTGGTGCTTGCTATGACATAAAACCAACAGAATAGAATACAATTAATTTACTCAGCTGCTACTTCAAATCTTTTAATCTAACTTTTGTTCAAACTTTTAATAACTTCATACCTATTTGCCCAAATTGTTGTGTAAAGTCTAACTATATCTGATATTCTTAACCTGTAGCTCCTATAACACACTTTTAGCCTCCCCACCCACCCCGCAATGGGTATATCCGGACATTTTAATCAAGAAAACAAAGTTATGGTATTATGATCAGTTAAAGCTCTTTCTAGCAGACCACTGAATAAAACAAACCATTAAAAAATGCCTTTCCGGAGACAAGAACAAAGCAAAACATTTTCTTCATAAAAGGAGCTACCAGCATGCTTTGTGCCATTAAAAATTTACTTTTCAAAATATAACCAAAGACTCATGGTCTACTAGAAAGCTCTCACTAATCACAACAGTATAACTATGCCACAGAAACTTTCATAACAATGTCTCCAAATAGGCAGAGAGGAAACAACATTAAAAGTTATGATGGAAGCCTCGGTTAGAGAGGAAAATGAGGTCTTAAGAGCACAGAATACATCTAACAACAAGGGGAACAGAGCAGACACTTTAGCTGGCTATTCACAGAGGACCAGTTTTCTCTTCCTATGGAGCAAGACTCCCTACAAAATAAACTGTGTGCTAATTATTGCCGATTTGAAATTATACTTTGACAGAGCTATTTAGTACCTGACGCAGAAAAACAATCACATAAGGAAGCATTTATTTGAGGTTTAACATGTAATCAAACAAATAAAGTCTGCATAAACACAAATCCACAGAGTCATAACGCAGATAGCAAAAGACAAAGTAAAAACAAAGAAAACTAATTGGCGGCTATATACAGTTGGACACAAATTGTGTCTTGTACACTAGACAGTCTGTTACAGAATAATCATCTTAGATCAACAGAAGACCAGTCTTCAGTGTCCTCCTGCAAGATGGTTACTTGAGCAATCTCTTCCTGTTTCTGCAGTGTCCCCTTTAATACGGCTGGTAACTGCCTTGGTGATTGCCGCCCCCTCGGGATGCCTTGCGTAAGCGCTCTGTTGGCTACTGGAGTCTGCGTATCTCTGTCCGTATCGATAGTTCCCACGGTTATGCCCATACAAGCATAGCCGCCACAGCCACTACAGTTTTGGTCACCACCATAGGCCCTATTGTAATTTCCATATCCTTGCTCATAATAGTTATTAAGTCCTTGTTCCAGTTTTGGCCCTGACCTCGGCCTCTCCCCCTAGTACCACCTCGCCCACCAGCTGCAGCGCCTCTTCCTCCCTTTTGTTCTTGCTGTTGCTGTCTATATGCCTCTTTGGGTTGTGCAACTTTGATTTCACACTTCCCAGAACCAATCTGATGGTGTCTGCTTTCTAACAATTTCTTTACTGGCTCCTCGTCTGTATATGTAATAAAGCAAAATCCTCTACTTTCATTTGTTTTTGTATACATAGGAAGTTCAATATTTTCAATCTCTCCAAAGGCTCCAAAATATTCTTTAATTTGCTCCTCCGAAGTATCTGGGCTCAATCCACCCACAATAACCTTTTGGGGGAGTTCCTACCCTTTCAAAGCTTTGGCCCTTTTAGGGTCTATCAATTTGCCATCCACTTTGTGTTCTTTCAGTTCCAAAATCTTATCAACACTAGCAGCGTCCTTGAAAAGCACAAATCCAAATCCTTGTGATCTTCCAGTAGCAGGATCTGTTTTAATTGTGCAGTCCACAACTTTCCCAAATCAAGACAAATGTTCAGTTAGATCTTTCTTGCTTATATCCCAGCTCAAGCCTCCAATAAACATTTTACTGTCATCTTGCTGGTTCTTGCTCGCATTGATCTTGGATCTCTCTGCAAATTCCTCTATGCTACCGATCGCGAGTAGCGGTTGCAGTGGCGGCGGAGCATTGTATGGAGCTGGGTTTAAAATGGCGGCAGAAGAGCTGAACTTGCACTTTTTGACCACTGGGAGAACATGCCAGGCCCTTCTGCCGTTCCTATCCCCCGTCCTCTGAGCATGAGTGGTCTGGTGTCAGCCTCTCCTTCCTGCCCTGACCTGCAGACTGCCCGTCCTCAGGCCTGCCCAGCCGGAGTGTCCTGGGGTGGCCCTGCCCTACAGTGGGGGACTGCAGTCGCCCATTGCTGGTGGGCACGCATGGGGCTTAGAATCAGGAAGTCCAGCTTTGTAGGACACCTAAGTCACGTTCAACAGATCAGTGACACGGCTGTCACTTTGACCTCCCCTGGTTCCACACCAGGCGGGAAAATGGGCTGCCACTCGTAAGCCACTAATGAACAACTGTTCTTGCTTAAGTGTCTTGTCTCGTCGTGATGGGAGCTACAGTCTCGTCCTGCCCTGAGCACCCAGACACAGCACACGTTTTCTAGACTTTGCAAGCTGGCTCACAGAACCAGCTCCATCAGGAGAAAGCTCTGACTCCAAACGCACACTTCATGTGCTCGGTGTCGGTTTTTTCAAGTGTCCCTGACCTTGACGCGGACTCATACTGCTTGTGCATCCGGGAGTGTAGGCCTCCAGGGGCACCTCCACAGCCCAGGCCTTGGCCCTCCCCATGGCTGGCACCTAGAGAGGCTGGGTGCCTAGAAGAGCTCACCACTTCCTGAAACAATCAGATCAGGAAGTCATGGGCGCTGAGGCCAGGGGGAGTTCACAGAGGTGGACAACAAGATGCCCCGCCCAACACTCACCTCTACCTGATCCATCCGACCAATTTCAGCTCCAGGGAAACTCAGCCACCAGTGAGACCACCCAGAATGCTTCTCTCAACTGTCTCTGCACTTCTTTTGTAGCACAAAACCCACCACACCTAAGGACTTGCTGGTCTAGGTTTATCCTGTCCACACCATAGCCCCTGGGCAGGGACCCACCCTCTGGCATCTGCCTGCCTTACACCTCTGATTCTGCCATAAACACACCCTCACCCTTCAGAACCCTTCCTCCAGCTCTAGCATGTTAACCTGACATAATCCCGAAGATATGGCTGTGGAGAAAGCGAAGGCAGAAGTGACGGCCAATCACCGCCCCCCCAACTCCAACCCCGCCCCCCCTGCAGACTCAGAGTCCGTCCCAGGCAAATCGGGGAGGCGGCACCCCAGCAGGCTGGCACAGGGTGATACCATGCGCCTGGGGGGATCTTAAACTGCATTTAAAAAGTGAAAGGTAAGATTCATTTTAGTAATGTTTTTATTTAACCCAGTACAGTCAGAATGTCATCATTTTAACAGGCAATCAGTATTAAGAAGGCAGTAATGAAACATTCTATGCCCTTTCATCCAAGTCTCTGAAGTCTGTGTGTTTTTTCCTCTCAGGGCTACTTAGTTTTCAAGGTCTGAGGCATCGCACGTTGGACTGTCAGCTCTGCCGTTCGGTTACTTGTGTAATGTTTGCGGCAGATGAAAGCTTCTGATCTTTCTGACTGGCGGACGCTACAGACCCAGGAATCACTCAGCCGTGACAGCCTGATGGAGGCAGGGTCAAGTGTGGTGCGCTGGAGGCAGGCACAGGATGGGTGGACACAAGACCTCTGGGTCCCTGGTCCTTGCCTGTCTTTTGAAGCTCAGGGTGAGGACAGACAAACCACAGAAAACTTCGGCACATTAAAGTGGAGCAAGTTCTCAAAACTGGAGGCCAGCAGAGGCAGGGAAGGGTCCCTGGTTAGACCACTAGCCCAGCCCCCTCTCCTGCAGCCAGAGCTCAGGGAGAGGTGAGCCCACTGAGGGTGCAGACTCGGAGTCCTGAGATGCATGGCCCTGACCTCCCGTCCCCTCTCCCCAGGAGGACTTGGAGCCTCTTCCAGGGGGAAGGAGGGAGGCCCTGTGGGGAGCAGTTCCCAGCCACCCTTACCTGGGCTCTGAGCGCCAGCCTGCAGGACAAGTCCCAAAGGCCCTGAAGTCCCACGAGGTGGCTTTTATCCTGCCCTCAGCCCCACCCCATTGGCAAGGCAGGAGTTCCTAGGAGGATGGGAAAAAAGATCCTGCCTCCTGCCTGTGCCCAGAGGTGGGGGCTTTTCACCCATGACTCAGACCCTGTGCGAGCCAGGAAGGCAGAAGCAGCCAGGAGAGTGGCCGGGGGCGGCTGCTGCAGGGCCCAGGGGAGAGTGCGCTGCTGCCCACGGCTGCGGGCCTGGCCCCAAGTATGGAGAGGAGCCAGAGGCTGTGGCTGCCTCCTTCTTTTTCTTATTTTCAGAGACTGGAAGCTGGGACTGACCAGCCGCCACAGTGAAAGGAGAATTTCAAGTCCACGGTGAAGAGCCACCCACGTGGAGAGCAGCGAGGAGGGAGACAAAGAGTCCAAATTCAGGCCAAGGGTCAAGGACACACACAGTTCCTGGAAAATGACTACTCTGCCAAGTGGCAGAAGGAGCTGCTTCTGTACCAACTGGACAGACATTCTGTCCATGGGCACAGGCCCAGCCAGGAAGGAGAGGGGACCAGTGGGAACCCCGTGTCTGGCCAAGAAGAGGGAGGTGGAGACCACTGAGGGGAACTTGGGGAGAGCCCTTTAAAAGGAAACGGCCCAGATATGCACTCTTCCTTCCTACCTGGAATGAAGATGAAATGGCAAGGGGGGAGCAGCCTTCTTGAGACCACTGGGAGGACAGAAGCTGTGGACTGAGGAGTCAGAGTCCTGAGTCCCTGTGGCTCCATGGAGCTACCACCCCTGCCACGGACTGTCTTACTGTTAACAGGAGAAACACTGACCTGTGCTGATTTCTTAGAGCACCTAGGCAGAGGCTGAACCTGCTCCCAGCAGATGTGGAAGTCTGGGGCAAAGGTGATTAAAGGGTAGATCTTGAAACTGTCACAAATTAACCTGAGCGGTTTAGGACTCTCCAATGGTTCATAAATGTGGCTCCAGCTTCTGCACTCCCATTGCAATCCTGTCTACACTGGAACAGGGAGCTGTGGAGGCTGTACCCAGCATGCACCAGGTTCTCTACCCTATGCTTCCGAGCACACACACCCGTGTTCTCTTGGCCTCACTTGTCCTTTCGCAGCATAAATGCCCAATGACAGCCAGTCCTCTCGAGGACAGTTGCATCATGGGTCCTAAGGTCCCCACAGTGTAGGGAGGAGAGCAGAGGCTTGTGGTTGGAACAGAGAGCTCACCCACCAAGGCCCAGCTGGGTGCACAGCACCCTGGTCCCAATCATGCCGACCAGGCCTGGGATCCATCCACAGCTGGAGGCTGGTCACCCAAGAAACTGCCTCCCCATCCCCTCACTGAACCCCAGGGCCACCCTTCACCCTGCAACCCCACTCCCAAGGACAGGAGCCCCCAGCTACAGTCTCTGGGCAACACTTTACAACTTCTACCACTTGCATAGATTTTTGATTCTAAAAAGTCAAATGCAAGAAAACAATGTCTCAGACACCCTTGTACCCACATTGCCAGGTAGCAGTGCGGAGTCTGAGACAGACCCCACATCCAAAAGGGCAGCTCCAGGGAGATGAACTGTCAGCCTCGGACAGGCTACCGCATACACAGACACATGTGCACATGCAGACACGTGTGCACACGCAGACACGCACACCCAGCCTCCGGCTCCTCATCTGCAGGAGGATGGCTGGTGTGGGTGCCCCCGAGGCCCTGACCCCAGAGCCTGTGAGCCCCCCACCAGGGTTGAGAGAAGAGGCTCCTGCCAGGCCAAACCCAATCCTGGTGAAATACAACCGCCCTGGGCCGTCCTCCCGGCACCGGGCATGTTCCCACACATTCCAGCTTGGAGCACAAGGCAGGATCAGCACCGTGCCCTCCCCACATCTCCCGCGGCATGCAGCTGGGGATGGGGGCTGGCACCCCGTACACTTGCCTCCCATCCTCTCTCCTCCCCCCCACACGCATGTGCACCACACACACGCCCACAGATACATCCCACACATCTGTACCATGTGCATCCCACATCTACACACACATGTGCACCCCACGTACCCCCCACACACTTGTGTACCACACATGTGTGCATGCACGTGGGTGAACCACATCCACCCACACGTGCACCTCACACACATGTGTGTGCCACATGCATGTGCACCAGACATGCACTCACCCCCCTGCAAGCCAAGCTGCTCTCTGCCCAGTGCTGCCACCCAGCCCACCTTCTCCCGACCTTCACTCGAGTTCCCCGCCAGCCTGAGTCAGCTGGGGCCTCCCTCTCCAGCAAAGGCCGTGACCATGCCGGGCATCTGCTGTGGGCCCTGCTGAACCAAGAACAAATCCCCCACCCCTTGGCTGCTGGGCCTGCCATCCACACCTCACCCCCGCTCCCCACCGGCTGCACCTCGTCCACTCAGCTGTCCCTCCATCCGTCTGACCCTCCTCCAGCCCACTCCTGCTGGGGCCCACTGTCCCCTGCTGCCCCCCTGGGAGGGGCTGTCTGTTCTCCCACATCACCCACCCCATCTGCCACCCTGTCACACCTCCAGTCAGGCTCCTGTCAGCAACTGTCACCTGGCATTTTGGTGTTTATCTGTTTATTACTGTCGCCTCAGCCCCCATCCCACCACTGCCCACCGGAATGCAGCCCGGAAGCCGGGAAGGGCCCCTAGGAATTGGCAGAGGACAGAGGGTCCCAACATGGGTCTTTAGCACGTTTCATGTTTCTCTGTGTCGCCTCCCCCAGGAGCCTCTGCCCTCACCAAACAGAGGTCCGCAGGCACCTCGCCCACCCCTGACCCGAGCAGCACATGGGACATGGCTGGCCCTTCCCTGCAGTTAGCGAGTGCTGAATAAGATCTCAGCTGAACCTGTTTCCAGGCTCAGTGCTTCACCCTCCCCACTGGGCGCCTGACCTCTGGCTGGGAAGGCCCATCCGAGGGGGCCTGGGCAGATCATGGTGGCCAGGTCCTCTCCAAGCCGACAAACCCCAGTGGACACCGAGGGCCCATAGCCACAGGGCAGCAGACCCTCCCAGCAGCCACGGGAGCCCGGACCAGGGCCTGTTCTGCAACCAGAGGGGCAGGCTCTTTATGAACAACCTGACTTCTAAGACAGACAACACGTGTCGCTGGTTACAGCATTCTTCTAGTGCGAATGACACAAAGTACCTACAGCAGAGAGAAAACATGCAGATGGTCCTCCCTGGCCCCCGGCTCACCGGCACCAGCCACCAGTGCCCCCTCCTTCCTCAGGCTTCAGCTCCTCACACCCAGATCCTGTGGGGAGGATTCTGGTTTCACCCCAAACAAAGAAGCCTGCTTTCTCACAATGACCCACCAAATGCTCGTTAAACCTGCACGAGAATGGCATCAAGACACAGAGGTATCCTCACATCTGCACCTTCTGCTGACCTCCCAAGAGGTCCCCCCACCCCGCCCCGTGCTCCTAGGACGTTCTCCACCAAATCCACCCAGCACTGTGGCTGTGGGACGTGCCCACCTCCCCCAACACCCACTGGCCCATCCTGAGACTCCAGAGGTCGGGAAACAATAGGCAAGATCCCTGAGACTCACTCAGAGAACCAACCACCTGGGGCCGGTTACTGATAAACAGAAGCACAACCAACCACTGAAAACAAGCTGTCAAGGTGCCAAATAGTGGAGCTCCTGCAAGGTCCTTCACTGTCCCGATAAAGCCACGTTCCGGTGTCCCCAGCATCCCTGAGCCCCTCCCTCACAGAGGAAGCCACACACACACACACACACACACACACACACGCCAGTGCAGGAGCTGCCCCAGGAAGGGCCCTGTGCTCGGGGGAGTGGGAGGCAGGAGTGTGGTGGCTGTGGTTGGTGACCAGCATGGACTTAAGCACCCGCTGGGCTAAGAACTACTGCGATAAGAGCTGTCAGCATCTATGGCAGAGAAGGAAGGGGATAAATAGGCAGCTGACGGTCCTGGGAGGCCAGGGGCGGGGACTGAGGAGCAGGTGGGAAGCGCCACAGCTGGGGTCCATGCGCCCCGCTGCCCACTCCAGTGTCACCCTCGGGGCTCCCTGTCCCTCATTTGCAGACGATGCCCAGAGCCTGTCTGGTCACAAGGGCAAACACCTGGCACGGGACTGCACGTGCCCAGAGAGCAGGGCGCGAAAACACCGTGTGCCCAACCCTGGTCCTCAGGTTTTCACATTATTTGAGATGTGAATACACTCTGTCTCCACCTCAGGCACCCCAGAGTCAGAAGGGTGGGTACCACAGGGAGGAGTGAGTGAACACGTTCAACATGCTAAGTTCAAGAGCAAGCGGGAAAGCAAAGGAGAAGGATGGTAATGAGATGATCATGAGCAGGAAGTCCAAGCTCATCAGTGATTGCAACAGCATACACAGCAGTCTACAGGTCCAGTCGCATGCTAGAGCACAGGAAATAAGCAGAGCTAAGACACAGTACCACAGAAAGACAGAAACTGAAGGCAAAGGAAAGACACACAAACACCCCCGGGAGAACGCTGGCCTGAGAGACTAAGATCGAGACACAGACTTGGAGCCGAGAGGTCCTAGAGCCGTGAAGAGGGTTGGCACATGGGGACAAGTGGCTCTGTGCCCAAACCTGCCTGCGACAGGGCTGGAGCACACGCCCGGGCCACCAGAAGGCCCAGCGAGGAGCTCTGATGTGCTGCAGGGAAGAGAGGGGTCCAAGCACAGGGGGCTGACCTGACAAGACACGCTGTGCGCTCAACAACTGGGCAGCGCAGGGGACGGTGTGGAGGAGGCGTGGTGGCAGCAGGTGACCCCGTCACTCCAGGAGCAGCAGCAGGTACACCGAGGGGGCCGGGTGTGCAGGGCAGTCGGGAGCAGGTGCCAGGGAAGGGAACGGCGCAGGGAGGGAGGCCACAGGGCGTCTTACTGTCGCTCTTAGGGGAAAACAATAGACATCATCTGAAAGGACGGGACTCAGAGCCTGACGTGCATCTGCTCATACCAGGTAACCACTAAGGCCGAGCACACTCTCCTGACTGTCGGGTGAGCATCACCAAACACAAAACAAAGGCCGAGAACAGACACCACAAAGAGAACAGGGGAGTGTGTCTGTGTCTGGGTACCATTCTATCTGTATTCACCCCCCCAATACACAGAATACTGACAGCATTAATCCAACACATGGATCAGGTCAGTTCAAATGGATGCAGATCACTTACACAAAGGGAAGCATTTTCATACTGGCTTGTGAGGAGCACTGAATTGTACACGTTACCATCACACACACACACACACACACACACACACACGCCAGTGCAGGAGCTGCCCCAGGAAGGGCCCTGTGCTCGGGGGAGTGGGAGGCAGGAGTGTGGTGGCTGTGGTTGGTGACCAGCATGGACTTAAGCACCCGCTGGGCTAAGAACTACTGCGATAAGAGCTGTCAGCATCTATGGCAGAGAAGGAAGGGGATAAATAGGCAGCTGACGGTCCTGGGAGGCCAGGGGCGGGGACTGAGGAGCAGCTGGGAAGCGCCACAGCTGGGGTCCATGCGCCCCGCTGCCCACTCCAGTGTCACCCTCGGGGCTCCCTGTCCCTCATTTGCAGACGATGCCCAGAGCCTGTCTGGTCACAAGGGCAAACACCTGGCACGGGACTGCACGTGCCCAGAGAGCAGGGCGCGAAAACACCGTGTGCCCAAACCCTGGTCCTCAGGTTTTCACATTATTTGAGATGTGAATACACTCTGTCTCCACCTCAGGCACCCCAGAGTCAGAAGGGTGGGTACCACAGGGAGGAGTGAGTGAACACGTTCAACATGCTAAGTTCAAGAGCAAGCGGGAAAGCAAAGGAGAAGGATGGTAATGAGATGATCATGAGCAGGAAGTCCAAGCTCATCAGTGATTGCAACAGCATACACAGCAGTCTACAGGTCCAGTCGCATGCTAGAGCACAGGAAATAAGCAGAGCTAAGACACAGTACCACAGAAAGACAGAAACTGAAGGCAAAGGAAAGACACGCAAACACCCCCGGGAGAACGCTGGCCTGAGAGACTAAGATCGAGACACAGACTTGGAGCCGAGAGGTCCTAGAGCCGTGAAGAGGGTTGGCACATGGGGACAAGTGGCTCTGTGCCCAAACCTGCCTGCGACAGGGCTGGAGCACACGCCCGGGCCACCAGAAGGCCCAGCGAGGAGCTCTGATGTGCTGCAGGGAAGAGAGGGGTCCAAGCACAGGGGGCTGACCTGACAAGACACGCTGTGCGCTCAACAACTGGGCAGCGCAGGGGACGGTGTGGAGGAGGCGTGGTGGCAGCAGGTGACCCCGTCACTCCAGGAGCAGCAGCAGGTACACCGAGGGGGCCGGGTGTGCAGGGCAGTCGGGAGCAGGTGCCAGGGAAGGGAACGGCGCAGGGAGGGAGGCCACAGGGCGTCTTACTGTCGCTCTTAGGGGAAAACAATAGACATCATCTGAAAGGACGGGACTCAGAGCCTGACGTGCATCTGCTCATACCAGGTAACCACTAAGGCCGAGCACACTCTCCTGACTGTCGGGTGAGCATCACCAAACACAAAACAAAGGCCGAGAACAGACACCACAAAGAGAACAGGGGAGTGTGTCTGTGTCTGGGTACCATTCTATCTGTATTCACCCCCCCAATACACAGAATACTGACAGCATTAATCCAACACATGGATCAGGTCAGTTCAAATGGATGCAGATCACTTACACAAAGGGAAGCATTTTCATACTGGCTTGTGAGGAGCACTGAATTGTACACGTTACCATTTGTAAAGCAGGTGCCAGTGGGAGCTTGCTGCATGAAGCAGGGAACCCAAATCTGGTGCTCTGTGACAATTTAGAGGAGTGGGATGGGGAGGGGCTCAGGAGGGAGGAGACGTACGTAGACCTGCGGCTGATTCATGTTGATGTATGGCAGAAACTAACACGATACTGAAACTATTCTCCAATTAAAAAAAAATAAAAAATTTCAAAAATTCAGCTCTGCTAGGTATAAGAGAATAGCTCAACCAAAACAGTTCAGCAGGATTGAAAACAGTGAACAAATATACACGAGGAATGCTCAAAAAATAGGGTCCAAAATCTTGACATGGGAGAAGAAAGTGTCAGGCAAGTGAAATTAAATGACACAAAGCAGGACTATTTATAATGCTAGAAACTAAAATTCTCAAGGAAGATGTAAGTTTAGATCTACACACCAAGCAAGGCAGCTTCACGTTTCAGGAAGCAGAAATCACGGGGATACCACAGAAACAAATCAAAGCATCTCCCAGTAATAGGAGATGTCAGTAGATTGCTCTGCATCCAGGAAAGAACACTGGTCCAGAACTAAGAGAGATCTCACATGATGCTGCCTGTTGAAGCGCAGCTGGAGGACAAGCAGCCAGGCCTGTACTTGATAAGACAGGACGCACCTTCTCTCAGCTGCGCACAGAAGCATTCACAAACAGGGCCCATGAATTAAGCAATGACGAAATTTTCAGCAAATTCTAAACAGGAAGTAAGATGCAAACAATATTGCCTAGAAATGAGTGACAAAATCAGGAATCAGAAAAGGCCTGCTCCCGTGACCCAAAATGTCAGTGTTCTCCCCTGACAAGTTACTTTCCAGGGAAAGCAGAGACCCAAACCGCAAAATTCCTAGAAAACACAATGAAAATGAAAGCAGTGCTTACAGGAAAATTTATCACACTGAATGCTTTAAATCTTTAGAAATGAGAACCGGAAAATAAGAGAGCAAAGAGTCAGACACGACTGAGCGACTGAACTGAACTGACTGAAGCCTCCAATTCCGAAAGTTAGAAGAAAATTTAAAAGTGACTGAAAGAATTAATAAAAGTAAAAGCAAAAATGAGTTAGGAAGAAACTATTCTAATTAATGACTAAAGCTTAAAAGCTGGTTCTGGAAAAAAATCAGTAAAACAGGTAAGTTCCCTCTAGCAAGAAAAATAAACTAAGGAAAGGCAGAATACACAATGAGTACACAAAGTATGAGAGAATAACCATCAAAAGAAAATAAAGGTTTTTTTTTTTTTAAATCATGGAAATAATTGTACATCTCTATGCAAAGAAACTTGAAAACTTGGGTGAAATAGAGAATTTTCTAAGAGAAAAAAAAATTTTTTTTTATAAAAACAGTGACCACAGAAAAGATAGAAAGTCTGAGCAGACCTAATTTTATAGAATTAAAAATTAATGAAAGATACCAAAGCCAGATGACTCACAAGAGATTTCTATCAACCCTATAAGATCAGGTTGTCTTAACATGACTTAACCTTCTCCAGAACATAAAAAAGGAAGGACATTTCCAAGTGCCTTTTTATGAAGGAAGTGTGACCCTGAATTTACCATGTGAGAATTGACACAGAAAAAAAGGAATCTGTCTAAACCAACGGTTCTCCCGAGTGATCTGGGACGCCCAGGGGACCCTAAGACCCTGTCGTGGGATCAGACTCATCTGTTTTCCAAGCACATTCTTGGTAAAGTGGCTTTCACACTAGCTCCACCAAACTGCACAGTAAAGCGAACTGAATGCAGAGGCAGGTAGTTCAGTCAGTCGCTCAATCCTGTCTGGCTCTATGCGACTCCATGGAGAGCAGCACACCAGGCCTCCCTGTCCTTCACCATCTGCAGATACTTCAGGGGTCTCCTATTGCATCATATGCTTGAGAGACTTACTACATTGTAGTAATATAAATTTACAAATAGCTGAGGAAAGAAGAGAAGCAAAAGGCAAAGGAGAAAGAGAAAGGTATACCCAACTGAACGCAGAGTTCCAGAAAATAGCAAGGAGAGACAAAAAGGCCTGGCATTAAAACATGTATAATACCATATATGAAACAAATTGCCAGTCTAGGTTCAATGCAGGATACAGGATGCTTGGAGCTGGTACGCTGGGATGACCCAGAGGGATGGTATGGGGAGAGAGGAGGGAGTGGGGTTCAGGATTGGGAACACGTGTACACCCATGGCAGATTCATGTTGATTTATGGCAAAACCAATACAATATTGTAAAGTAATTAGCCTCCAATTAAATTTAAAATTTTTTTTAAAAAGGCCTTCAATGAACAATGCCTAAAAGAAAAAAACAATAGAATGGCAAAGACTAGAGATCTCTTCAAGAAAACTGGAGGTAACAAGGGAACATTTCATGCAAGGATGGGCCTGATAAAGGACAGGAATAGTAAGGACCTAATGGGAGTAGAAGAGGTTAAGAAGAGGTGGCAAAAAATACACAGAAGAACTATACAAAAAAGGTCTTAATGACCCAAATAACCACAATGGTGTGATCACTCACCTAGAGCCAGACATTCTAAAGTGCGAAGTCAAGTGGGCCTTAGGATGCAACACTACGAATAAAGCTAGTGGAGGTGATGGGATCCCCGCTGAGCTATTTCAAATCCTAAAAGATGATGCTGTGAAAGTGTTGCACTCAATATGCCAGCAAATTTGGAAAACTCAGCAGTAGCTACAGGACTGGAAAAGGAGTTTTCATTCCAATCTTAAAGAAGGGCAATGCCAAAGAATGTACAAATTACCATATAATTGTGCTCATTTCACATGCTAGCAAACTAATACTCAAAATTCTCCATGCCAGGCTTCAGTAGTATGAGAAACAAGAACTTCCAGATGTTTAAGCTGGATTTAGAAAAGGCAGAGAAACCAGAGATCAAATTGCCAACATCTGCTGGTTCATTGAAAAAGCAAGGGAATTCCAGAAAAACATCTACTTCTGCTTCATTGATTGTGCTAAAGCCTCTGACTGTGTGGATCATAACAAACAGTAGCTGTACAGAGTCTGCCTGCAATGCGGGCAACTTGGGTTCAATTCCTGGGTCCAAAAGAGACCCTGGAGAAGGAAATGGCAACCCGCTCCAGTACTCTTGCCTGGAAAATTCCACAGAAGGCTGGCAGGCTACAGTCCACAGAGTCACAAAGAGTCGTACACAACTGAGCGACTTCCCTTTGCCTGCCTCCTGAGAAACCTGTATGCAGGCCAAGAAGCAACACTTAGAACCTGACATGTTTCAACGGACTGGTTCTAAATTGGGAAAGGAATACATCAAGGCTGTATGTTGTCACCCTGCTTATCTAACTTCTATGCAGAGTACACATGTGAAATGTCAGGCTGGATGACTCCCAAGCTGGAATCAAGATTGCTGGGAGAAATATCAACAACTTAAGATGTGAGAAGGAAATAGAATCGCCTAAGGAGATGTCTGAGTGAACTCCGGGAGATGGTGATGGACAGGGAGGCCTGGCGTGCTGCGATTCATGGGGTCGCAAAGAGTCGGACACGACTGAGCGACTGAACTGAACTGAACTGAATTGAAGGAGATGTCAGAAAAGCTGCCAGAGGCTGTTGATTTTGGAACTACATCTTCACTACATTTTGTCCTGAAACTCTCAGGAGTCTTCGCCGGCACCACAATTCAAAAGCATCAATTCTTTGGCACTCAGATTTCTTTATGGTCCAACTCTCATATCCATACATGACTACTAGGAAATTAATAGCTTTGACTATATGGACCTTTGTTGATAAAATGATGTCTCTGCTTTTTAATACACTGTCTAGGTTTGTAATAGCTTTTCTTCCAAGGAGCAAGTGTCTTAATTTTGTGGCTACAGTCACTGTCCACAGTGATTTTGGAGCTCAAGAAAAGAAAATCTGTGACTGTTTCCACTTTTTCTGCATCTGTTCAGCATATGTGATGGGACTGTATGCCATGATCTTCATTTCTTAAATGTTGAGTTGTTAGCCAGTTTTTTTACTCGTCTCTTTCACCATCATCGAAGCTCTTTAGTTTCTCTTCACTTTCTGCCATAGGGTGGTGTCATCTGCATATCTGAGGTTATTGATATTTCTCCTGGCAATCTTGATTCCAGCTTGTGCTTCATCCAGCCTGGCACTTCTCATGCATTTAAGTTAAAGAAGCAGGATGGTGATATACAGCCTTACGAAAGGTGAGGGACTAAAGAGCCTCTTGATGAAAGTGAAAGAGGTGAGTGAAAAAAAAAAAACTGGCTTAAAATCTAACATTCAAAAAACAGAGATCATGGCATCCAGTCCCATCACTTCATGGCAAAGAGAAAGGGAAAAAGTGGAAGCAGTGACAAGATTTTATTTTCTTGGGCTCAAAAATCACTGTAAACAGTCACTGCAGCCATGAAATTAGAAGACCCTTGCTCCTTGGAAGGAAAGCTATGACAAACCTAGACAGCATATTAGAAAGCAGGCATTGCTTTGCTAACAAAAGTACATATAGTCGATGTTATGGTTTTCCAGTAGTCATGTACGGATGTGAAAGTTGGAAGGCTGAATACTAAAGAATTGATACATTCAAATTGTGGTGCTGGAGAAAACTCTTGAGAGTTCCCTGTACTGCAAGGAAATCAAACCAGTCAATCCTAAAGGAAACCAACCCTGAATATTCACTAGAAGGATTGATGCAGAAGCTTCAATACTTTGGCCACCTGATGCAAAGAGTTGACTCACTGGAAAAGACCCTGATGCTGGGAAAGATTGAGGGCAGGAGGAGAAGGGGCCAACAGAGGATAAGATGGCTGGACTGCATCACCGACGCAATGGACATGGGTTTGAGCAAACTCCAGGAGATAGTAGAGGACACAGGAGCCTGGCGTGCTGCGGTCCACGGGGTCACAAAGAGTCAGACACAACTTAGTGACTGAACAACACCACCAACAAGGAATATATAAAACAATATCTCTCTCGTTATATTTTTTTCACTTTAGAAAATGTTGTTGTTGTTGTTTCTCAGTGTCCAGCTCTTTGCGACCCCACAGACTGCGGCATACCAGGTTTCTTTGTCCTTCTCTATCTCCTGGAGTTTGCTCAAATATAGTTTTTATTAAAAAATATTCTTTATGTTAACATGTAATGGGTTTATTGTTGCCCTTTTAAGTGAATCATTAAATGAAATTTTTAAGTGGTCTGTGCTGCTGTGGCATGCTGGCGGTTGGGACCTCTGTCACAGGGCTGCTGTGGGGCTGCTCTGTGCATCACAGGACATCTGCCATCTACCCACTAGACACCCGTAGAAAAACCAGGCACACCAGCTGTGACAACCAAAGACCTCTCCTGACATCACCAAATGTACCCCTGTGTAGAGGAAGGATCACCCTCAGCTGAGAACAATGGAAGTTATACCTCACAAAAGCAAAAGCTTTATACGGTCCCCAATAAATTTTTAAGCGTGTAAAGAGACCAAAACTTTGAGAACCACTGCTCTTTACTTGTGAAAATAAATACAAAACTTCCTTTAAAAATTAGCAAACAATCTAACAGCACATTAAAAAGACAATATGGCAGGACCAAGTGGGGTCTGCCCCATGAACGCAAGGATGGTTTGATGGTTTGCTGTTGTTATTCTGTTGCTAAGTTGTATCAGACTCTGCAACCCCATGGACTGTAGCCTACCAGGCTCCTCTATCCATGGCCTGTTACTTAAAAGGTTAATCAGATGTGTGAGCACAGACATATGCAATAAATATATCTTAGCAAACTGATTTCACCACATACTTAACGAAAAAAAACATCATGACCAAGTTTGGTTTATGGCAGGTCACAGGAACGATCTACCACAGACATTCAATTGATCTAATAATTGTCAATGAAGTGAAGTGAAGTGAAGTGAATTCGTTCAGTCGTGTCCGACTCTTTGCGACCCCATGGACTGTAGCCTACCAGGCCCCTCTGTCCGTGGGATTGTCCAGGCAAGAGTACTGAGCCACCAGGGAACTGCTAATAATTGTCAATAGAGATTAAAAAAGAAAAAACACGATTATGTCATGAGATTCAGGAAAAGCAGCTGACGACAGTGCCATCCGTGACTGTTTAGGGACGGCCACCCTTGAGGCCCCTAATCCTCAGAGAGCTCACTGCAGCCTCTGTGATGAGACAAGGAAAGAAGTAACAGAGATCAGGGTGAAAAAGAAGGAAGCCAGCTTTCCTTCTTTTTAGACAATCATAACCCATAGGTGATATGATTGTCTACAAAATCCAAGAAGCTCTTACGGCATCGGTGATAGCGAGGGACAGGTAGGCAGCTGGGCAGGGTCTCCCTCCCCTGGGTCCCCTCGCAGCCAGTGGCTCCCTTGAAAGAAGCTCACTGTGCTGGGGGCCAGGAGAACAGCAAAGCGGCGCTGAAGCTGAGAAGGGGCCACACGTGGACGATGCGACGGGCACTCACAGGCTGGCCTCTTTCTAGCACCCACCCGCCTCAGCCCTGGAGTCCCTGTGCATCCACGGACATGCTTCTGAATGTAAATTAACATGCAAGCCAGTGGGAGACCACTTCAGGCAGGCCAGCACCAGTGTGGGAAGGCGGCTCCAGACCGGACGCCTGTCCCTGGGGCAGCCAGACCCCTTGGAGCAGAGTGAGCCATGTGGGTACTCAGGCTCCCCGAGGGCTCCAGAGGGCTCTCAAGCCTCAGCTCTGTTCAGCAGGAGCCAAGGGGCCGTCAGGCAGATGGTGTTTCAGGGACACAGGGCCTCGTGGTGGAGCAGAGTCAGACCAAGGCCCGCGCCCGCTTGCTCTTGATGTGCTTGAAGACATGGCTGTGTTACTGAACTGATGACCAGCTGAACGTAACCACATGTGCACATACCCTTACATGTGTCCCAACGAGAGGAACAGTGCGGAATGTTCCAGAAAACAGATGATCCTGGGTGGCAAGGGAATCCGGCCTAGGCCACTGTTCTTGTAGAGCGTACCCCACCCCACCCCCAACCTACAAACAGCACCAGCCAGGGGCTCTACACGGGCAGGGGGCAAAGTCTACCTTCCAGCAGCGGGGGACCAGGGGCCAGGCAGGGCCGCTCACACTGACGCAGTGCCCAAGAGGGTGAGCCTTGCTCTCTGCGAATTGTCCCCGCTGCGCTCACCTGACCCCCTCCACCCAGCCCCTGAACAGGAGGATGAGCGTGCCAGTTACACTTTCCGAGAAGACACACATATCTCAAGTCATGAAAGCACACTCTGGGTCTAAGAAACCGAAAACCAGAACCAGGCGTCGTGCTCTGGAATTATCAGCCAGACTTCTTAGAAAGCTCGTGTGTGCGTGTGTGCACGTGCGTACATGTTTGTACGTATACATATGTCCAATGGTGCTCTTTAGAACCTACATAAAAGAGGACGCTACGTCTTTTTAAACAAGATAGGTTTGTGTATGTTAAAAGACCCCAAACAGGTTAAGATCAAGTCCCACAGACAGACGTCATGACACATAAACATTTTCAGAAACTGCATAAATGTTCTCATGTGTGTGCTGACAAGTTCTGGAAGGATAAACCACAAACCATTTACAGTGGCGGTTCCCTCCAGGGGAAAAAAAAAAGTGGGATTTGGGATGGAGGAAAGAATGAAATTTTGATTATTTATTAGGTTTGGTTTTGTGTTTAATTTTTACAAGCATACATCACTTCTTTAACTAAAATGTAAATAGTAACAAAGTTACCTGCTGGCTTATAAAGCTCCAATCTTCTGTCTTTGCAACCATTACAAGGCCTAATCAATTAGGCTGAACCCGAATAAGATTGTGTTTAAGGGAAAAAGCTTGCCCTGCAGGACACCACCTCGTCCAGACACAACTTGGCCAGTCTAAGTCCGAGCCCTTTGTGAGTCCCCTCGTGTCTCTAGAACAAAGAAGGCCTGTCCCCAAACATGGCCGAGTGGGGGGCCCCCCACCTTATCTGCCCTAGCAGCCCCTCCCTCTGCACCCCAAACCCCATCCCCACCCCGGACTGAGTTCTGAGTTCCATGTGGGCCATGGGAGCAGGCAGGGAATGGCATTGTTTCAGCATCAGTACCTAAGAAAGACTAAGGAAAACCTTCTAATCACCTTAAAACTTGTAAGAAAAACTAATGGAAAACTCATATGAGCTAAAATTGCAGTAAGCCTCGTAGGAGAGATGTTTAGTTTGTTTACCACTCATCAGTGGGGCAGGGGCTGCAGATCCAGTGACTATCATTGTGCCTGGGGCCGTGTGGCAGGCAGGGTGCTTCTCAGGAGTACACAGGCCCCAGGGCCCGAGAATCCAAGCAGCCAAGGTCTGAGCGTGCTCCCAGCTTCCCACAGAGCTGGGGCAGGGCGCAGCGACCAGCACCAGAGTCCACCAGGGCTTGGGAGCAGGAGCGGCAGGGACAGGACCACACACCCCTGCCCTCAGGGCAAAGGGAGCATCGTCAGCCTGTGTCCTCCTCAGAAAAACACAGGTAAGACTCAGTGTTCACAGATGGGAAGAGAACTGAATGATGGGGGGTTTTGTAAGTGCTCAGCTAGGAGCCGACTTGCAGAAAAACAGAAGAGTGACTGATGAGCCCCATGCTCCGCCCTGTCCACCCGCCCCCTCTCTCCACGCATCACAGCAGCACTCTGTGGTCTGCAACTTCCATTTCTCTGATGACTACGTCGCACGTCTTTTCAGATGTTTATTGTTATCAGACACTTGGGTATCTTTTGAGAGGTGCCGGTTCAAGTCGTAAACAAACGATTTGCTTTAACTTTCAATACTGATGACTACTAGCTTATTGTGTTGGTGGTGGCGGAAGGGGGTGAGGGTTGCTATACCTTTCCTGTCTCTAAAAACTGTTCAGTGTATGCAAGTAACTGAACGTGGTTTCTTCTTGTAAACACTGAGTTAATCTTGTTGGGTACTTGGTTATCAGTCTGATCTGGGAATCGTCCAGTAGCTGAAGAGCACCGAGTCTCTGACTGGCTGCTCTCTTCCCGCTCCTGTTCCCAGCCCTCAATGGCTACAGAACTTGAGGCCCTGGACCCCAAAAGAGGGAGACCAAACTGACTTCCAGCTCTGACCTCCCCAGTTCTGTGCTTCCGGGAAAGGCCTGGCTGATGACCGGTGCCACTGGCCACTCTCCTCCAGAAACAAAGCAGTGCTGATAACACACAGCTGCCGTGCACAGAGCAATGTGCTTCGCTGATCAGAAGGCCCTTAGCGCCCCCCACAGCCCCGCTGGACTCCTTTAGGAAAATCAACCAGCTATGCGTTAAGGCCCAACTGTGCCCACTGCGTCCGTCCCTTCAGTGTCACTGACCCTGGGCCAGCGAGCCTGGCTCTCCAAGAGAGGAACTTCCGTGTCTCCCAACAGAGCCAGGTCCAGAGGACTGGGGTGGGACCCTGTCTGACTGGGACTGCTCCAGGGAACAGAAATAAACACACACACACACACACACACAACCGCACATGCGCACGCACACACAGCTAAAGCATCAGGCACCTCCCTCTCTGGACTCACCGAGGCCCAGGGTCAGCAGGGTCAGCGGGAGAACTGTCCTCGGAGGTTTCTAACTTCAAGGCCTGAAAATGAAAGACACAACACAGTGTAGTTAGGAAGGACTAGAAAAATACCCAGCGAACGAACTCCATGCCGTTACCCTGAAATCAAAAGAGTCTGCACGTCGGGGAGGCGGACGGTTATGAATGAACCTGATTTCCTGATGAACTTAACAGTCCGCTAGCTGAGGCAGACACCAGGGACACAGCCTCGCGGGGCCTTTCCAAGAGCTGCTACTGTCCTCCGCCTTCTAAGGAGGCCTGACAGATGGCCCACAAATGAACATACCCAGAGAGAGGCAGAGGGCACACTCCAGGAAGGGCTGCAAAGCAATTTCAGCCTCCGTGGGGGGCTGGCAGGAGCAGCTGAAGGTGGGCTGCCTCCTGCCTCGGAAGAGGAGCAGAACAGCCTTCAGGTCTCTGGCCTCTGGGCAGTGAGGCTCCGGCTCCCAGGACAATGACTGTGCTGACCTCAGCAGCTCTCACCTTCCTCTAAACCCACTAACCCTGCAGACGGGCTCCTCTCCGGGTCAGCCCAGCCCTCCTCCAGAACGGCTTAGCTTGTGATCAAGGAAGCCAAAACCAGGCCTACTGGCTAAGTTTAGCCCTTGTTTCTGTGTGTTTGTTTTTAACCTCAGGTAAGAGTCACATTTAAATCACTGTGCTGTGTCCAGCTCGGTGGCCTTAAGAGCATTCACACCACTGAGCAGCTGTCAGCACCGCCCAATCACAGACCTTGTCCATCTTCCCACGCTGAGCCTCGGCCCCATCACTCACTCACTCCCCTCTCCCTCCCCAGCCTCTGGCCCCGCCATCCTGCCTTCTGTCCCTGGGACTTGACTCCTCCAGGGGCCTCACATAAGTGGGTCACTCCAGCGTTTGTCCTTTTGTATCTGACACATTCATGGAGCAGCCTGTCCTCAAGGTTCACTCATGCCGTAGCATGTGTCAGAATTTTGTTTTATGCTGAGTTGCTTCAGTTGTTTGTCTGACTCTTTGCGGCCCCAAGGACAGTAGCCCGCCAGGCTCCTCTGTCCATCGGATTCTCCAGGCAAGGATACTGCAGTGGCATAGTTTTCTCCTGCTTAGGATTTGTGGAGCTCCTTGAAAATCAGTTTTCATCAAATTTGCAAAATTTTAGCCATTTTTTTTCAAATATTTTCCATCACACATCTTTTTCAATTTCCTATTTATTATCCCTCTTTATGGTTACACTGATGATGTTGTGTGGTTTTTTTTTTCCTGCCTCTTTCCTGTGTTTCATTTTTAGAAAGTCTCTGGTGCTATATCTTCAATACTACTGATCTTGTGTCTGCAGCGTCTGACCCACCATGAACCCATCCAGTGCAGGGCTTTCCTCTCTAGAAGACTTGGGTCTTTTTTTACACCATTCATTTTCTCCTCACCTTGTGCATAGTTTCTCTGTGTCACTGAACACATGGGCCATATTTATAAAAGACATTTTTAACATCCTTCTATCCTGATTCTACCATCTGGATAGCGTGGATCCACCTGGATCTGTTTCTAATTGATTTTTCTCAACTTCTGGGTTACATTTTCCCACCTGTTTGCACGACAAATAATTTCTGCCTGGTTCCTGGACACTGTGAACATGGCGTGTTGGGGGGTGAGTTTGTTGTCATCCCTCAGATCCTGTCAGGCCTCATTAGTGGATGTCGTTAACTTACTCAAGAGTTGTTCAACTCTCTCCAGGCTTCCTTTAAGCTTTGTCTCTATGGGTCCTGAGCAGGCTCACCTCTGGGGAGGAGACTACGGCCTTTGAGGACCCTGCTCAACATCCTCTGAACCGTGAGGTCTTTTCACCTGGCTGCTGAGTGTGCAACCTCACTCACAGACCATGTGAACTGAGGAAATAATGACGCCCACGGTCTTCCAGGTCCCCTGACCTTGGGGGCATCCCCCAACGGGCGATGGTCAACAGGGTCTAAGCGTGGGGTGGGGGTTCTGTGCTCAGCGCCCTAGAGCTCCTGATTCACGCACTCCTATCCTCTCCAGCATTACCCCCCCCAGATTCCAGCCTCCTTGGAGCCCTGGACGCCGGGCTACGCCTCCACCACCCTCCCTGTGCTCAGCCAGCAGGTGCAGGGGATGAGCTGAAGGGGGCGCCCCTCCTGTGGGGTCACTGTCCAGCGCTCCTGCCTGAGGTGTTTGATGTTGCAACCTCACATGCTTCTGTTTGGTTCTTCCTGCTGTTCAACGCGGGATGTGAGATCTGGTCTGGGTCACCCCATCATGGCTGGAAGTGGATGTTGGGATCCCACGTTTGCATTCCATTTCTCACTCATCCAAGTGGGCACCACTGCGCTTAGTTGAAAGGTGCTGACCATACTAGAGGCAGAGCCTGCAGCTGTATAGAACGGCGACCCTCATGAAGTCTGGAGAGATGATGGGCAATTCTCCCACACGCAGGTGGATGGAGGGGTAGTCCAGGTGGGCGACAGCATAGGCAGGAGGGTGCGGTCAGAGCTGGCGGCAGGTGGCAGGTCCTCCCCACTTACTGTCCCTGCTCAGGAGCATCATTGGCGCTCAGCTACTGGCCACACAGCCTCACCAGAGCGCTTTCTACCTTCTAGTACAAGCCCCTAGACAAATGAGTTATCGCCGTATTTTCTCTCATCCTGTGGGTTTTTTCACTTTCTTAATGGCATCCTTTGAAGCACAAAGACTTTTAATTTTGATGTTAAAAGCTAGAGGAAAAAAAATCAGATTACCTGCAAAGAAGAGATAGCCTGACAATGATTTGTTAGCAAACAAAGGATGTCAGAGGCCAGCACACGATGCAGCACTGAAAAGACTCAACAGCCAACCTGGATTCTACAGCCGGCAAGCCCATCGACAGAGCAGCAGGGAGACCCAAACAAAAGTGGGGAAAGCTGGCCACCTCAGAACCCGATGAAAGGAATTTCTAATGCATGTACACTTGAGAGGAAGAAGTGAGCTCAGACAGCATGTCAGAGATGCAAAAAGAATAAAGAGCAAAGAAAAGGCAGGTACGTCTACAGATCTAAACAAGACTAATGCTGAGGAAACAGCAGCAAAGGCTAGTGGGTTAAAAAAGTTAAATATACAATAACACTCGGAAGGGGTAGTGGGGTGATCTCAGGTCCTTGGGCTCCCCCCAAGAGTAAAGTACAAGTTAGTTTTAGACGTTTGATAAGTAAGAATGTTGTAATTTCTGGAAATCTATCAAAGGTGCAGGAAAAGTCTGTAACTTCCTAGTGGTAGAGGTAAAAAACAAACAAACAAAGAATGGGTCAATAACCAACTCAAAAAAGAAAGGAGAAGGAAAGTAAAAAGAAACGTAGCACAGATAAAATAGTAAAATAAAAGATGGTAGATTTAAACTTAAATCTATCTGTAATTATATTTACAACAGCTCTGGTTAAAAATTCTTAATTCTCAGGATTAAAAAAAAAAGAATATCAAACTTTAATTAGAAATTTCATGTTAAAAAAAAACCACTTTAATTATCTTGGGTTGGCCAGAAAGTTTGTTTGGGTTTTTCCATAAGATGTTACTGAAAAACCCAAATGAACTTTCTGGCTGACCCGACATGTATACGTTTATGAGGTACATCTAAGACTCAAAAATAAAAGAACAGAAGGGGTACACAAGGCAAATACTGCCCAGAGGCTCAGCTACACGAATCTCAAAAAAAAAGCCGACTCACAGGCAAGACACACTAGTGGAGACAGACTATTACTTCATATGACAGACATGTCATGCATGAAGAAGATACCACAATTTTAAACTGTGTCACTAACAACACAGCCCCAAACATATAAAACAAAACCAGATAGAAATGCAAGAATTAGTAGGCAAATCCACAGTGATAACTGAAGATTCTGACAAACCTGCTCTCTGTATTTGATAAAACAGATAAAATAAATAACTGAAGATACAAGAGTTGGCAAATATTTTCTAGAAAGGGCCAAAGAGTAAATATTTAGATTTTTCAGGACAAATGGTCTCTACTAAAGCTACTCAACCAAGTCATAGTGCAAAAACAGCCACAGCAGTGCATAAATCAAGGGTGTGGATGTGATCCCGTAAGAATTTCTCTCTACGGACTGCCTGTAAGTCCAGTAGTTGGGACTCTGTGCTTCCACGGCAGAGGCCACAGGTTTGATTCCTGGTAATTAGGGAACCATGATCCCACATGCCATGTGGCATGACCAAAAAATAAAAGTTAAAAAAAAAAAGAATTTATTTCTAGAAATCGGTGTCAAGCCAGATTAAGCCTAGGGGCTCCATTTTTGCCAAGACCTAATATAGGAGGTTTAAACAACACGATTAATGAACCTACCAAAACTAATCTCACCAACCACAGAATACAGTCTTTTCAAAAATGCACAGAGCATTTCTAAAATGTGACTATAATGCTAGCCATAAAACAGGTCTTAACAAATTTCAAAAGACAGGCATCAATCAGAGTATATTCTTTGACCAAAATTTACTGATGCAAAAAAAAAAGGTAACAAAAAAGACACTGGGAGAAATTCTCATACACTTAGACAGCCCATCAACAGAAGAAGGGATAAAGATGTGGTGCCGACACACGATGGGATCCCAGCCACAAAAAGGAACAGGTCTGCACAACCTGCAGAGACGTGGATGGACCTAGAGACGGTCAGAGGGAAGGAAGTCAGAAAGAGAAAAACACTGTATCATATCACTTCTGGAATTTAGAAAAATGACACTGACGAGCTTTTTTGCAAAGCTCACAAAATAGAGATGCAGATGCAGATGCAGAGAATGGTTGCGTATGGATGTACGGACACCAAGGAAGGAAAGAGGGTGTGGGGTGAATTGGGAGACTGGGATTGACGCAATACACTACTGATATTATATATAAAACAGAGAACTAATGAGAACCTCCTGTTAAGCACTGGGAACTCTACCCAGTGCTCTGTGGTGACCGAAATGGGAAGGAAACCCAAAAAAGAGGGGATGTATGTATATGGAGAACGGTTCACTCTGCTGTACAGCAGAAACTAATAGAACATTGTAAAGCAACTGTACTCCAACAAAAATTAATTTTTAAAAGTAATTAACAATCCAAAAATCTATTAAGATACTATACTAGAAAAATCTGTTGAATGAAATGGTAGCAAAAACATGTCATTTCGCAACTTTAGGCTGCAGCTAAAAGTTCTTAAAGGGATCAAAGGTTATACTTTAGGGGAGAAATTTTCAGAAGGCTGAAAACAAATGACATAAAATGTGTTAGAAAAACAAAGTAAATTAAGAGGAAGGAAGGAAATAACTTAGAAAGCAGAAATTAATGAAATGAAAAACATGCTGAAACCCACAAAAGTGGGTCTTTGAAATGATGAGTAAAATTGGCTGTGTTTTGGCAAGAGAATCAGGACAAAATGAGAGACCATGTGGACAGCGTCAGGAGTGGGGAGTGGCACAAGCAGACGCTACGGGATTTTTCCAGGGCCGCTTCTGAGCAGCTCCTGATGTGCAAACACAGCTAACGGGACAGATTCCTAGGAACAACAACTGACCACCAAATGCTGAAGGAGCTACAGAAAACCGAGAGTGCACCATAATCTTTAACGCCCTGAAGCATCAGTCACAAGCCACCCCGGAACCCTGGACACCAGGGCCCCTGCCTGTGCCCTCACCTGGGGGGGGTCACTGCCACCCTCGCAGATGCCCGGCACCTCCGGGCCGGTCTGGTTGGAGCCTTCTCAAATTGCCTTGTGTGAGAAACTGGCTGCCCCAAGTGGAGAAGACATTTAACTGAAAGCGTTTACTTGAGAACCAAGTGTGAACTCAGAGAGGGAACCTGAGCGCAGTGGAGACCGAGAGCCAGCAGGCTGTGCGTGAGCGGGCTGTCCAGACAATGGAAGCTCCCGCTTGGGTCTGAGCCCCACCCCATGCGGGCCCCTCTGCGGGGGTGCCAGGGGACACTGTCCAGACCTCAGTCCCACTTCCAAATCCAGAACCAGGTCAGGACAAGTCCTTGATCTGAAGACCAGACTCCCATTCCAACAAGGTCTCTGGGGCTGAAGGTTATGTTTGTGAAGGCAACACGGAGCATCATTGTTAGCCAATTGTTAAGGGGCACAGGGGAGCCAGGGGAGGGACAAAAGAGTCAAATGTACAACAAGCAGCCCCTGCCAATCCAGGCCAGGCCAGCACTCAAGGTCAGCCCTGGATGCCCCAGAGCTCAGCTCGGGCACAGGTATGTGTGTGTCACACACACACACACACACACACACACACACACACACACACACACACAGAGCAATCAATGAAACTGCTGAGACAGGGAAATGATACCTTCTGAGCCCACTAGAGTCCCTAAGAACAAAGCAGGACAGGCCCAGTTCACCCAAAACCAGAAACTGAACCCATGGCACAGATAGCTCGGTTGGTAAAGAATCTGCCTGCAATGCAGGAAATCCCGGTTTGATTCCGGGTCAGGAAGATCCTCCAGGGAAGGGATAGGCTACCCACTCCAGAATTCTCGGGCTTCCTTTGTGGCTCAGAGACTGAATTCATGGCATAAACAGTTGGAGCCCCTGCAGAGCCCCCGCTTGGTCTTCTCCCCAAGACTCACAAACACAGCTTCACGCCCTGAGGAGCAGCCTGGAGCTGCACAGCTTCACGCCCTGAGGAGCAGCCTCGGAGCTGCACAAGGATGGATGGGTGAGGCGCCCTGCCCGCTCTGGGTGCACAGCCGGCAGGTGCCTCCCTGGGGCAGGCCACCAGCACCTCTGATGCCCTCAGGGGCACTTTAGAGGGAAACAAAGCTCCGTGCGACATGAGAGCCATGAAAAGATCCAGCGCCAAGGTGAGGGGGGTTGTCAAGCTGGCACGGAAGCCAGAACTTCTGAGATGGACAGACCGGCACCCAGGCTGGCCACAGGCTGGTGGGCAGCGCCCTCTCCCATGTTCCAGAAAAGGGCCGAACACAGCAGGATGTGGCTTCTGCAGAAACAAAACCCAAGAGCCTCTTGCTTGGTATCTGAGGGGCAGGGGGAGAAGTGTTGGGTGAGAGATAGTTGGGACCCTTTCCAGCCACCCAAGGATGCGTGCGCCAGTTTGGGGATGAGCTGGTGTGGGGCTCAGCTGTGTCCATCTTGGTGCCTCCTGCAGGGCTCACGGCCCTGGGCCTCTTGTCCACATGCTATCATCCCTGGCAGCCCCGCCGGGACTCACCATCACCCCTTCATGAGACATCGCTGCTCTGACACACATGTGGTGCCTCACGTGTGATACCACTTTACAGACTGTCTTCACACGTGATATTTTCTAACCCTCATGAGCCCCCGGGGGAGCAATGAGGAGCAGAGGGCCACTTTTAACAAGTGTGAAGTCACCGGCTGAGGCCACTTGAACCTGTGGCCCACCCCACAGCTCCACGGGGAAAATCAGTCTACCTGCCACCAACCCACACTGTGTGTGCACGCGTGTTTGTGTGTTAGCTGCTCAATCGTGTCCAACTCTCTGTGACTCCATGAACTGTTCCCTCCGGGCTCCTCTGCCCATGGGATTCTCCAGGCAAGAATACTGGAGCAGGTTGCTATTCCCTTCTCCAGGGGACCTTCCTGACCCAGGGACTGAACCTGGGTCTCCTGCACTGCAGGCAGATTCTTTACTGTCTGAGCCACCAGGGAAGCCCCGACTCGCACTGTGGACGTTAACAAACAGGGGACAGCGTGGGTTATGATCCTACCGAGGTTCATTGTAGAGCAGGGACAAAGCCTCTGCTTGCTGGATTTCAAAACCAGAAATAAAGTGGAAACAAAAGGCTACCAGGTACCCAGAATGGTGGTATTCTCTCCATCGTTACTGGTGGGTGTGGAGACAGGTGTGGTCTCTTCACAGTAAGTCTGCTAAGTGGGTCTGCAGTGTTGGGACGGGCAGGATGTGCTCAATGAGCCACCCAGAGGAGCGTGGTGCCCACAGGACTCGCCACAGGGAATGGAAAAAGCTCCAAGGCTGGCTGCTGACCTCACTGCCCACACCACAGGGCCAAGTGCAGCCCTGTGGCCTCTACCCAGGGGCAGGGCAGGCAGATGGTAAAGGTCAGCAGTGGGACGTGAAGTGAGGAAAGAAGGCCATAAAGACAGCCTGCATGATGTGGTGTGTGCGTGTGCGTGTGTGCACGCATATGAGCATCTGAATGCATGGGTGTGCATCCCAGCTGGGTCTCGGGCTGGGGAAGGTGTCCTGGCAAACTAACAGCTGGAGGATGAGCAAGAATCCACCAGGCAAAGGTCCAGGGTGCAGCCTCGGGGGAGAAGCCGAGACCGGGTTTTGAGGGGACGGTGAGGACCAAGCAGGAGATGGCCTCCGCTGAGCATCACCACCATCCACAGGGGCTGGAGCGGGCAAGGGCAGGAGCAGAACTGGGCCACTGAGACAGAACCCCAACGGCCACAGGGAAGGGATCTGATGGGAGTGGGACTGGAGGCGGTCCTGGGTGAGGCAGGAGGTGATGAGAAACATGGAGGAAGGGGTAGTGGGAGGGGCAGGGCCTGGCCTGGACGCATCACCCCAGGAGGCATGTTCACAGGTATGGGAGAAATGGGCAGGAGAGGACTGCTGAGGTCAGGGTGCCTGGTCCAGCAACACACAGGCTGAGGGGACCCTGTGGGCCCAGGGTTTAGGAAGCAGAGCTGAGAGGACAGTGAGCTGGGGTGACAGCCTCACAAGTAATTAAAACACAAGGGGGTCTTAGAGATCCACAGTGGACATGAACTCGGGCAGACCCTGCCCCACCAAGACAACATTTCAAGTGCCTGACGGTCTTTCCATTCATGTTTAATTTCTATTACTAGCTTTGAAATCTGACATGTAAGATGTACTAACCCCCTTTAAAAAATCATGCTCTTTCACCTTCACTGGTATATACCATGCACTGCAGACGTATGGTAGTTTTTAGCTACCAAAAGCATTGTCTGGATGGTCTGCCTGTTCTAAGACAACAGACACCACCTCCGTTGCATGGACAACAGAGAAGTCAATGGGAAGTTAAGTTCATTGAGGACAAAGTCAGAGCTAACGGAGACATGCAGGGAGCGAGGGCCTCTGACTCCGCACCCTGGACACGGCTCTTGTCCCTGGCGAGGCAGTCCTGCTGCTGCTGCTGCTGCTGCTGAGCCGCTCAGTCGTGTCCGACTCTG
>SJYC01016365.1:0-12111 GCA_006408675.1 Madoqua kirkii | reverse complement strand
AATATTTAAATAACAATAATACAAAATGTGTGAAATCTGAAATTTTGGAATATGACACAAGGACTTTCAGTGCACTTTTTTTTTCCTACAATACAAAAAATATATGAAGTTGTAAGTTTTATATTACGGTTATTAAAAGCCTGTGCTTCTACAGCTAGTTATTATTTTAGGTAAAACATGTGTTCTTCAAAGAGATGAACAATTGGGAATATCTTCTTAATGGAATGCTTTAGAAAACACAGTAGAATCCCTTTATAATATGGATTTTGAGAAACAGATTTTTAATTTTCTAAATTTCCTTAATTACAACTATTTTACTTTAGTTTTAAAGTAAAAGCAGAGCCAAAGACAGAAACAGAGAAAGAAAGAAAGAGAAAGAAAGAAAAAAAAAAAAGCACCCTCCTAACACTTTTAAGAAACCAAAATAGTGTCTAAGGGTAGAATAAAAACTAGATGATATAAACTATATAGTTTGGGAACTGAAAAGCTCCAGGAAGATTCCATGATTATTACAGTAAGTAATTGTATACACTAAAGATTTCATTATGAGTATTATAAAAGTCAAGTCAGTATGGTTTAAAATCCACAGTAAGACTCTTTATCCTTGACCAAATTTTGTATTTCCTCTATTGTAAGAAAGCTTTTCCCAGTACGATTTTCCTTTTCCAACCCATTTTTTTTCTTCACTCCACCCTCAGTATTTGAGAATTCCCTGAGGGTTCAGACAATAAAGCATCTGCCTACAGTGCAGAAGACCAGGGTTCAACACCTAGGTCGGGAAGATCTCCTGGAGGAGGAAATGGCAACCCACTCCAGTACTCTTGCCTGGAAAACCCCAAGGACAGAGGAGCCTAGTAGGCTACAGTCCATGGGGTGGCAAAGAGTTGGACACAACTGAGAGACTTCACTTTCACTTTTCAGTATTAACTAAAGTAAAAAGAAAAAAAAGTCAACTAGTCATATTTTTATAAAATGGTTTGCTCTCACCAACTTTCCATTACAAACATAAAACAGTGAGAGGGACACCACTGCTGAATATTAAGAGTAAATGCTCTATGAAACTGCGTTCAGAGCAGGAAAACTAACTACAGAAGAGAGCACTTTACCTTGGTTTCCAAATCTAAGTCTTCATCATCTGATGTAGGCCACGAATCAACACCAGGTTTGTTGGAAAACCTGTAGAGCAAAAATGTATACGACAGAAATGAGTGAGTTCATTTCTTTAAGCAAAAAAACAAGTGGAAGTTTGGCTATCTGCATATTTTTTAATATAAATTTATTTAATTGGAGGTTAATTACTTCACAGTATTGTATTGGTTTGGCCATACATCAACATCCGCCACAGGTATACACGTGTTCCCCATCCTCAACCCCCCTCCCTCCTCCCTCCCTGTACCATCCCTCTGGGTCGTCTCAGTGTACCAGCCCCAAGTATCCAGTATCATGCATTGAACCTGGGCTGGCGACTCATTTCATATATGATATTATACATGTTTCCATTCTCCCAAATCATCCCACCCTCTCCCTCTCCCACAGAGTCCAAAAGACTGTTCTATACATCTGTGTCTCTTTTACTGTCTCGCATACAGGGTTATTGCTACCATAAATTCCATATATATGCATTAGTATACTGTATTGGTGTTTTCCTTTCTGTGTATTTCATATCTGCGTATTAAATGAAGTCTCTTGACATAATTAAAACTTGGTCTCTGTTTTAAAAAACCTTTTTTCTTAAAAAAAAAAAAAGATCTTTTGATGCAGACCACTTTTAAAGTCTTTCTTGAATTTGTTCCAATGCTGCTTCTATTTTATGTTTTGGCTTTCTGACCCTGAGGCATGTGGGATCTTAGCTTCCGGAACGGATCGAACCCACACTGCCTACACTGGAAGAAGTCTTATTAACCATCTTAATCACTGCAATCCCAGGGCAGTCTCTAAAAGGTTTTTAATTACCTATTTCTGCTTCCATCTCTCCCAACTATTGAAATATCTAGTTAAGACTCATTGTTAGTTTTCACGACAGCCAGTGACAGCCAATACGCTGGCAGAGCCTGAAAATAATTTGGTTTCACCAAAAGCCCTAATAACTGAACTGAAAATCGAATTGGTGGATTGACATAACTCGTTTGCCCAAACTGGAATAAACTTGATGACTTAAAACAAAGTGGAAAGATATGCTGTTCCTTCTCCCTTCTCTGTCCCTAGTTCAGAGACTAAATAAACGGCATCCATCAAAAATGGCAGTCTTGGTCCTTCTGCAGCGAAACCACTTACTGAGATGGCCCCACCCCTTTCCTTTACTCTAGAACAGTAGTTCTTCGCAATGTCTAAAAGTTAAAATGTACAGAAATTAAAGAACTAATTTATATGTTTAACTTATATGCTACACAGTACTTCTCAGTCTCTGCTGAGGGACATGAGAGTGGACATGGGAACCAAGCAGGCCAGCTGTCAAATCACAGGTCAACTCATTTTAACCGTGGAATCATGGGTCAATTCATCAACCTCCTGAACCACAGGTGGCTAATTAAGTAAAAGTAGGACACAGCTACTTTACATAGCTGCTGTGATGACTCTATGAGGTCACAAATGTTAAGTACATATTGCAGTGTCTAACCCAGAGGAGAACGCTCAACAAACATTAGTTTCTCTTTTCCATGTTCCCTTACTCAAACATACAATTTTAAAACATCCATAAAATCCTACCTGCTTAAAGAGTCTTCTTCAGAACTCTCATCCTCTATTAAATAAAAAAGTAAGACACATTTTAAATCAACAAAAGAAAAATACAGACTATTAAAACCTCAAGACTGATGCTCTGCTTAACAGTATTCCTTTGGGCCCATACCTGGAGACCACACTAGAGGGAATAGTGACTGTGCTACACTCATAGGCCATTAGTGTCTAAGAATCACTCCTCTCCTTTATATCATCAAACGCAAAACAAAAAAAGGACGAAAGAAGGGCTGTTTACAATGACCATATTCCTAACGAAACTCTAGAAGACTGACAGAAAGTTACACCATTAATAGAATCAGTATGATAAACTGACAATAGCATGCTTAAACAGCACAGGATTTCTGGACTTCCACTGCCTGGAGCAGTGAACAGAGGAACAGGTGTCTTGCTGGGACATAACACAAATTCTCTGGCTCTTCAGTTCAGGATGAAAACGCCCTCTCACAGGGAAGCTTGATCTACAGGCAATGAACTTCAGAGCGTGGTAAAACATAGGAAACAAAGTCTTCCTGGCCCTATTTCCAGATGCAAGAGAAGTATGAAAGATGTCGTGAGTCTAGGTTTACAAAGAATAATCTCTTGAAAGGAAGGTGGGGGAGGAAAGGGGTAAACGGGGTCAACGGGGTGGTGAGGATGGGGACTAGACTTGTAGTGGTGAGCAGGCAATAGGATACATATAAGCTGAACTTTTTTTAAGTTTTAAATACACACACACACACACACACACACACACTAATATATTTTAGAAGTATAATCTCTTGAGACTATGCCCTTCCATTGTTCAAGAGTATCTGGACCACAAAGAGCACGATGATCCAAATGGTGCTGTGTACTAGTGAGGGATATCATTATATCAGTTCTCTCCATTATATAACAAATGTTGATAGAAATCATGCTTTTTCTGGTTGGAAGGCATACATCATCAGATCTGAAGCTGATGAACAAGGGGAGGGATGGAAGAAGAGAGGGAGTGATAGCCTCTAGTGCTGTTGGACAACATTTCACACGTGTCATCATGATCTGATGCTGGAGGGATGACTCACATGCAGTAACTCCACAGGGTGAGGAGTCCTGCAAGCTTGAGCCTGGAGGGCAGGGGCAGTGATTTTTAAATGTTTGCCCTCTGTGACATCAGAACAGTGCTTAGTACATAAAAGACATACAATGATTTCTTCAGTGAACAAATGAACAAATAAATAAGAATGTTTTTTCTGTGAAAATTTTGTTTATAAAAATACAGAAATTAACCAGGGACAACCCTACTCTGTTCTGAGCATATTGAAGACCACGACTCTATGTCATCTCTGTGTCTCCTCTAACGTGTAAAACCAACCTCAGGACTTCTTTGATGGATGTTGTTGTTGTTAAATCACTGAGTCATGTCCTACTCTTTGCGACCCCATGGACTATAACCCACAAGGCTCTTCTGTCCATAGAATTTTCCATGCAAGAATACTGGAGTGGGTTGCCCTTTCCTTCTCCAGGGAATCTTCCCAACCCAGGGATCAACCCTGCATCTCCAGCATTGTCAGGTGGATTCTTTATTACTGAGACACCTGGGAAGCCCTCTTTGATTAGACAGAGATCTACTAAGTTAAAGGTGTCCTCAGACAGCTTGTGCAATGAGCTAGATGCCACATCGAGGGGCCATGATGGTGTTTTTGTTAATGTGACGTGTTTTTGTGCTTTTATTAGAGTCTGCGGAGTCCCAGTTTGATCTATGTGAATATTTTTTACAATAATCTTTTAACTAATGGCAAGAGAATATCTTGTTCTAAAAAAACTATACTGTCATGACAATTATCCAACACACAGAAGAAAACATCTGGTTCTAATGAAGTCAATCTATCTCACTCTTCTTGGATCCGTAAGGAATGAAGTCGGTAATAGAGACCTTATTGGTCCAACAACATGCAAAATAACTGGTTCTCAACCAGGCACTGCTTTTCTGCCTCCTGTACTACTGGTAGGAACCTTTGAAAAATAATAGCTTCCTGGCGTGCTGCACACTGGCTCACCTTTGTAGTTCTTATTGTTTATCATTTGGAATCTGACCAGGAAAGTATTGTTGAGGTTCCCATTTGTAACGATGGTAACGTTTTTAGTGAGATTAATCACTATATAGGAACTACTAACTATTCATTCACTAACTACAAACCATTTGTAAAAATTAAAGTTCCCCTTTTATAAGAAGTCTAATTTGGTATAATATGATTATACAGAAAATATACATCATCAGTTCAGTTCAGTTCAGTTCAATGGCTCAGTCATGTCCGACTCTTTGCAACCAAGTGCAGCCCTGTGGCCTCTACCCAGGGGCAGGGCAGGCAGATGGTAAAGGTCAGCAGTGGGACGTGAAGTGAGGAAAGAAGGCCATAAAGACAGCCTGCATGATGTGGTGTGTGCGTGTGCGTGTGTGCACGCATATGAGCATCTGAATGCATGGGTGTGCATCCCAGCTGGGTCTCGGGCTGGGGAAGGTGTCCTGGCAAACTAACAGCTGGAGGATGAGCAAGAATCCACCAGGCAAAGGTCCAGGGTGCAGCCTCGGGGGAGAAGCCGAGACCGGGTTTTGAGGGGACGGTGAGGACCAAGCAGGAGATGGCCTCCGCTGAGCATCACCACCATCCACAGGGGCTGGAGCGGGCAAGGGCAGGAGCAGAACTGGGCCACTGAGACAGAACCCCAACGGCCACAGGGAAGGGATCTGATGGGAGTGGGACTGGAGGCGGTCCTGGGTGAGGCAGGAGGTGATGAGAAACATGGAGGAAGGGGTAGTGGGAGGGGCAGGGCCTGGCCTGGACGCATCACCCCAGGAGGCATGTTCACAGGTATGGGAGAAATGGGCAGGAGAGGACTGCTGAGGTCAGGGTGCCTGGTCCAGCAACACACAGGCTGCAGGGGACCCTGTGGGCCCAGGGTTTAGGAAGCAGAGCTGAGAGGACAGTGAGCTGGGGTGACAGCCTCACAAGTAATTAAAACACAAGGGGGTCTTAGAGATCCACAGTGGACATGAACTCGGGCAGACCCTGCCCCACCAAGACAACATTTCAAGTGCCTGACGGTCTTTCCATTCATGTTTAATTTCTATTACTAGCTTTGAAATCTGACATGTAAGATGTACTAACCCCCTTTAAAAAATCATGCTCTTTCACCTTCACTGGTATATACCATGCACTGCAGACGTATGGTAGTTTTTAGCTACCAAAAGCATTGTCTGGATGGTCTGCCTGTTCTAAGACAACAGACACCACCTCCGTTGCATGGACAACAGAGAAGTCAATGGGAAGTTAAGTTCATTGAGGACAAAGTCAGAGCTAACGGAGACATGCAGGGAGCGAGGGCCTCTGACTCCGCACCCTGGACACGGCTCTTGTCCCTGGCGAGGCAGTCCTGCTGCTGCTGCTGCTGCTGCTGAGCCGCTCAGTCGTGTCCGACTCTGTGCCGCCCCACAGACGGCAGCCCACCAGGCTCCCCCGTCCCCGGGATTCTCCAGGCAAGAACACTGGAGTGGGTTGCCATTTCCTTCTCCAATGCATGAAACTGAAAAGTGAAAGGGAAGTCACTCAGTCGTGTCCGACTCTTAGCAACCCCATGGATTGCGGGCTACCGGGCTCCTCCATTCATGGGGTTTTCCAGGCAAGAGTGATGGGTTGGGGTGCCATTGCCGTCTCTGGAGGCAGCCCTAGGCCAGGACAAAACTCCCCCAGGTTAGCTGAGTCCCTCAGGGCTACTCACATACCATAGCACTCCTTAACTCCCACAGTTGCTTCATTCACCAGGATTTGTGTAGGTTCACGTTGGCAATCTCTTCAAGCTCTGAGTTCTGTTTAGGGGATCAAGTTCCTTCGTCAATGACACCTTCAGAAGTCCCCTCTTATGAGTCCAAGAAATAAACTTATAATGGTTTATTTCTAGATCAGCCCCACTCCTGGGCTCCTGGGAGAAGCAGAGCCCCTCCAGGGAGACAAAAGTCTCCTGAACACAAGATCACAGCCCAGGGTACAAAGCACATGAGAACTGGGCTTCAGGGAGTGAAAGGCAGCATAGCAATTGCTCAAGAAATTTAGACTTCAGTATTATTTTGGGTGTTTTTATTATGTTGACATTGTTCTTTGCAGTATGTAGGGCTTCCCAGGTGGCACTAGTCAAAAAGAATCTGCCTGCAATGCAGGACACCTGGGTTGATCCCTGGGTTGGCAAGATTCCCTGAAGGAGGAAATGGCAACCCATTCCAGTATACTTGCCTGGGAAATCCCATGGACAGAGAAGCCTGGTGGGCCCGCAAAGAGGTGGATGAAACTGAGCACACATATAAAATAAGTACGCTTAGAGATAAAAGAAGAATTTGGAACAAGTGCAAAGAAAAGAACACCAAGCAAGAGAAGAGGCAGGTTTGGAGAGAACTACCGAGGACATTTAGGAACGAGAAACAGGGACTTCCCTGGTGGTCCAGTGGTTAAGACACTGTGCTCCTGATGCAGGGGGCCCGGATCGATCCTTGGTCAGGGAACTAGATCCCACTTGCTGCAGCTAAGGATCCCACATTCCGCAGCTAAGTCCCGGTGCAACTAAATAAATCAATGAATAAAAATAAAAAATTTTTTAAAAAAGGAATGAAAAATAGGATCACTGAAATGAAGAGCTTAACATGCAGGTTAAGTAGCAGATTAGACAGAAGATACAGCTGGAAAACGAGAGGGGAAAGTGGAGGAATTCCCCGAGAACATGGTGACAAAGAAAAAAAAAGACTAAAAGACAAACATGAGCAAGAGTGTGAGGCTTGGGCACTGGAGTGAGAAAGTCAAGCATAAGGTAAAGTGAAGCAAAAGTCAACAGAAGAATGGCTGAAATTTTTCCAGAATTCCCAAGAGACACAAAACTTTATCCTCAGGAAGCACACTGACTCCAAAGCAGAGTGAAAAAGAAGAAACCCACTCTAGAGATGCCATCATAGAAACAGAGACCACTGGGTGTAAAAGGGGCCACAGACACAGTGGAGAGGGAGCATCACTCACACAGGAAGGGCAGAGGGACCACCAGATGACCCCTGGAGACAGCAGGCAGTGACACGGCACAATCCATGTCTGTGCCCTCTGCCCACAAGCCTTCTGATAACCTAAAATCCCCATGCACTTAGAAAATAAAAGTACCTTCCATATCATTCATGGGTCACAGAGAGTAATAACAGATATTTGAATGCTCAGAAAAGGAGAAGAGGGTGGCAGGGGATGAGATGGTTGAGAACATTACTGATTCAATGGACATGAACTTGGGCAAACTCCAGGAGATAGTGAGGAACAGGGAGGCCTTGCATGCTGCAGTCCATGGGGTCACAAAGAGTCAGACGTGATTTAGCAACTAAACAACCAAAATGCTCAAGAACTGAACAATGATACTAAAGTGAGGTTGATCAGTTGTGTCTGACTCTTCGTGACCCCATGGACTGTAGCCAACTAAGAGCCCCTCCAGGGAGACAAAAGTCTCCTGAACACAAGATCACAGCCCAGGGTACAAAGCACATGAGAACTGGGCTTCAGGGAGTGAAAGGCAGCATAGCAATTGCTCAAGAAATTTAGACTTCAGTATTATTTTGGGTGTTTTTATTATGTTGACATTGTTCTTTGCAGTATGTAGGGCTTCCCAGGTGGCACTAGTCAAAAAGAATCTGCCTGCAATGCAGGACACCTGGGTTGATCCCTGGGTTGGCAAGATTCCCTGAAGGAGGAAATGGCAACCCATTCCAGTATACTTGCCTGGGAAATCCCATGGACAGAGAAGCCTGGTGGGCCCGCAAAGAGGTGGATGAAACTGAGCACACATATAAAATAAGTACGCTTAGAGATAAAAGAAGAATTTGGAACAAGTGCAAAGAAAAGAACACCAAGCAAGAGAAGAGGCAGGTTTGGAGAGAACTACCGAGGACATTTAGGAACGAGAAACAGGGACTTCCCTGGTGGTCCAGTGGTTAAGACACTGTGCTCCTGATGCAGGGGGCCCGGATTCGATCCTTGGTCAGGGAACTAGATCCCACTTGCTGCAGCTAAGGATCCCACATTCCGCAGCTAAGTCCCGGTGCAACTAAATAAATCAATGAATAAAAATAAAAAATTTTTTAAAAAAGGAATGAAAAATAGGATCACTGAAATGAAGAGCTTAACATGCAGGTTAAGTAGCAGATTAGACAGAAGATACAGCTGGAAAACGAGAGGGGAAAGTGGAGGAATTCCCCGAGAACATGGTGACAAAGAAAAAAAAAGACTAAAAGACAAACATGAGCAAGAGTGTGAGGCTTGGGCACTGGAGTGAGAAAGTCAAGCATAAGGTAAAGTGAAGCAAAAGTCAACAGAAGAATGGCTGAAATTTTTCCAGAATTCCCAAGAGACACAAAACTTTATCCTCAGGAAGCACACTGACTCCAAAGCAGAGTGAAAAAGAAGAAACCCACTCTAGAGATGCCATCATAGAAACAGAGACCACTGGGTGTAAAAGGGGCCACAGACACAGTGGAGAGGGAGCATCACTCACACAGGAAGGGCAGAGGGACCACCAGATGACCCCTGGAGACAGCAGGCAGTGACACGGCACAATCCATGTCTGTGCCCTCTGCCCACAAGCCTTCTGATAACCTAAAATCCCCATGCACTTAGAAAATAAAAGTACCTTCCATATCATTCATGGGTCACAGAGAGTAATAACAGATATTTGAATGCTCAGAAAAGGAGAAGAGGGTGGCAGGGGATGAGATGGTTGAGAACATTACTGATTCAATGGACATGAACTTGGGCAAACTCCAGGAGATAGTGAGGAACAGGGAGGCCTTGCATGCTGCAGTCCATGGGGTCACAAAGAGTCAGACGTGATTTAGCAACTAAACAACCAAAATGCTCAAGAACTGAACAATGATACTAAAGTGAGGTTGATCAGTTGTGTCTGACTCTTCGTGACCCCATGGACTGTAGCCAACTAGGCTCCTCTGTCCGTGGAATTTTCCAGGCAAGAGTACTGGAGTGGGTTGCCATTTCCTTCTCCAGGGGATCTTCCAGACCCAGGGATCGAACCCAGGTCTCCTGCATTGCAGGCAGATGCTCTACCATCTGAGCCACCAGGGAAGCTGAACAATGATACTGCTACACTCCAAAATATGCCAGACACAGGACTACAGAACCAGGAAGAAACGTTTAACTTTAAATTCTTATGATAGAAATAAAGCTTGAAAATTAACAAACTATGCTTACAAAAGAACAAAGAGGTTAACCTTTCAACACAATAACCTGTAAAGAGATCACCAGGGAAAAAACCCAGGAGCAGAAAGAAATGATGACAATGGAAGGATAAATTAATGACAGGAGAACCAAAAATGTGATGGACGTGAGAGGTGGCTGAGAGCTGGCTCTTTGTGAGCAGCAAGGAAACAGATGAACCTCTGCTGAGATAAACTGAGGAAAAAGAAAAACAAAAACAATTCTAGGAAAGAAGGGTGGGGCTTAGTGTCAAATGCCACGGAGACTAAAAATTAAGAGAGTATTAAGGCCTTTTAACCAAGGAATTGGCGATGCTATTAATATGGACCCTTGGGGTAGAGAGGTCTAAGATGACTCCAAGGTCCACACCTTTGAGTGTGGGGTGGACCTCGTGACTGGCTTTTGAGAAAAGTAGTGGAGGGTGGCCTCCAAGATGTACTGTTTATAGCACTGAGTCTTCGACTAGCTGGCTCATACTCTCTCCCCCTCTTGCTCTGATGGGCAAACTGCCAGGATGGACAGAACAACTGGCAAAGACCTGAATCCTGTTGACAGTGTGAATGAACTTGAAGAAGGACCCTTGCCCTGTCTCGCCTTTAGATAAGACTGCAGCCTCGGTGACACCTGGTCACAGCCCGTGAGAGACCTGGGCCTGAGGAGCCAGCTAAGCTGAGCCTGGATTCCTGGACCACAGAAACGGTGAGATGGAAAGTATTGTTGAAAGCCAGGAAGTGTTGAGGTCACTTGTTACATAGCAACAATGCAGGTCACTCCTTAGAAAAATAACACCAAATCTTATTTTAAAGACTAGAAAAGCTGAACAGATCAGTAGCTAATAAAAGAATCAATCAAAATCTGTCTACACAAAAGCCAGGCCCAGGCCAAGAAACACATCACCTCAGTCTCACACGGAAGGTAACACCGGACACTTGGATGATGAGATGAGTGTAATCCGACCCCAAGCCCACTGGGACAGTACAAGAGAGGACAGTTATAAGCCATGCACATTTCTAAACAAAGGTGCAACAAATTCTAAACAAAATCTCAACACACCAAGTACGGTGATGCAGTAAAATACATCATGGTTGAGATGAGGTATTTCTGAGAAGCAGGAAAAGCTACTCATGTACTTTTACCACATTAACTGATAAAAAGGGAAATGTTATATGACCAGCTCAACACATACAGAAAAGTCTTTGATAAAGCAGCATTCTCAGTCAAATATTCATAACATCTATCTGGAGAAAACCATAATTCAAAAAGATACAAGCACCTCAGGGCTCACGGCAGCACGATCACCATAGCCAGGACATGGAAGCAACCGGACATCCGTCAACAGAGGAACAGATAAAGATAAAGGTGCATAAACACGGTGGAACAGTACTCGGCCACACAAAGAATGAAATAAGGCCATCTGCAGCCACATGGATGGACCTAGAGGCTGTCATACTTAGTGAAGTCAGTCAGAGACAAATACCATATGATATCGCCTGCATGTGGAACCTTAAAAAACGGTACAAATGGACGTATTCACAAACCAGAAATAGAGTTACAGATGTAGAAAACAGATGGTCACCAGGGGGTAACGGGACACACTGGAAGACTGGAATTTACATATATGAACTATTATATACATTAATAAAATAAATAACTAGCAACACCTATTATATAGCACAGGGAACTCTATGTAATATTCTGTAATGCCCTACATGGGAAAAGAATTTTTTAAAGTGTGGAACTATGTGTAACTGACTCACTTTGCTGCACACCTGAAACCAACACAACATTGTAAATCCACTACACTCCAAAAGGAATTTTAAGAAGAAAGCAAGGGAAAAAAGTATATATGGTTCCTATTTTTCAGAAAGAAGTCAAATATTTGTATAAACAAGACAACTCTTTTAACTGGAAAGGGGAGTATACAGAAAAATAAGCATTCTCTCTTTTATTTCTTGTAACTTGTTTTAAACGAGTAAGGTAATCTGAGGAGATACAGTAATACATTGTAACTCCTCCCAGCTATAATATCCCACCCCTTGTAAGAAGTAACCACTTACCCCTTGAGTCTCTCTTCCCAGTATGTCCTCCTTCCAACATTACAAGAAATCTGGGAAGGGGTTCTTACCGC
>SJYC01016363.1:0-11531 GCA_006408675.1 Madoqua kirkii | reverse complement strand
GGACGCCCCCCTCCCCCCAGGGGCCCGGTGGGGGCACGGGGGTGTTACCAAGAAGTAAATCCCCCCCGCCCCCTCTCCCCCGTCCAAGGTTACCGCCGTGGGGGGGTCACGGAGGCTGCACTGGGAAACGTCCTGGGAGCCACCGTTCCCACTGGTTTCAGACCCAAGTGGAGCCCCTCTGACTTATTTACAGTTGGCTCCCGGCTGGCAACGTTGTACATTTGTATCCGCTTTTGACAATGGAGGAAGCTTCCCTGAATGGGAGTGGGCTTTCCCAGGGGGGCCTCGGACCCGGCCTTGCTAGCCCAACCCCACCCCTGTGGTCACTGACACTGTCCTCTCTTGAGCAGCTGGACAGGGTTGCCTGAGTCCCCTCAGGCACCTGGCCCAAGAGAGCAGCGAGGCTGCACAGAGGTAGAGGGCCGTTACCGCTGTGTCCGCCCCGCTCCATACCTCCATGTGGCCTGCCCTCTGCTTGGTCCCCACGTCCAAGGTGGACCTCCTGAGCTTGGAGGAGCTTCATTTGAAAACCGCTTGCAATACCAGGTGCTGCTGCTGTCTGCTGTGCCTTATTTTAAGCCTCCTCAAATTATTTCAGAAAACACCAACTAAGATAAAATAAACAGACCTGCACCTGTTCCACTCACAGTCCCTTATCCTTGAAAAAGGAGATACGTTTGCGATGTTCATGCGAATTTAATACCTGTGAAGCCTGGGTCCTTGCACTAACACCGGGACACTACAGTGGAAGCTCCACATCTGCAGATGTGTGTCCAGGAGGCCGTGACACAGCGTATATTTACCAAAAAAAAAACAAACAAAAAACAAAAAACAAAACCTGAAACAACCCACAAGGCACCTCATTAAAAGAAAAAAACTCTGAAATGTTCATTTAGCAATATTTTTCTTCCAAAACACTGAAATTGTAACTGATTCTATACTTGCTGATAGTACCTGATCGCTGAGATTAAGACAAAATACAGAGCATTGAGTATCTGACCATCCCTTTTCTGTATCAAAAGCAATGGATGAGTATACACATCCTGAAAACTTCTGGAAGGATAAACAGACTGTCGTTGGGTGTGCTGCAGTGAACTAGGTAATGAAGTTTAAAGATATCATACCCATAATTACTTTTTAAAAACTGAATAAAATGTACCTCGTCACTTGGACATTTCTGCACATGTGTGCGAAGTTGCTTCAGTCGTGTGCAACCCCTGCCAGGCTCTGCTGTTCATGGGATTCTCCAGGCAAGAATCTTTGAATGGGTTGCCATGCCCTCCTCCAGGGGATCTGCCCAACCCAGGGATCAAAGCCGCATCTCCTATGTCTCCTGCATTGGCAGGCGGGTTCTTCACCACTAGGAGCACCTGGGAAGCCCTTAGACACTTAGTTCAGTTCAGTTCAGTCTCTCAGTCGTGACTGACTCTTCACGACCCCATGAACTGCAACACGCCAGGCCTCCCTGTCCATCACCATCTCCCGGAGTTCACTCAGACTCATGTCCATTGAGTCAGTGATGCCATCCAGCCATCTCATCCTCTGTCATCCCCTTCTCCTCCTGCCCTCAATCCTTCCCAGCATCAGAGTCTTTTCCAATGAGTCAACTCTTCACATGAGGTGGCCAAAGTACTAGAGTTTCAGCTTTAGCATCATTCCTTCCAAAGAAATCCCAGGGCTGATCTCCTTCAGGATGGACTGGCTGGATCTCCTTGCAGTCCAAGGGACTCTCAAGAGTCTTCTCCAACACCACAGTTCAAAAGCATCCATTCTTCGGCGCTCAGCCTTCTTCACAGTCCAACTCTCACATCCATACATGATCACAGGAAAAACCACAGCCTTGACTAGATGGACCTTAGTCGGCAAGGTAATGTCTCTGTTTTTGAATATACTATCTAGGTTGATCATAACTTTTCTTCCAAGGACTAAGTGTCTTTTAATTTCATAGCTGCAGTCACCATCTGCAGTGATTTTGGAGCCCAGAAAAATAAAGTCTGACACTGTTTCCACTGTTTCTCCATCTATTTCCCATGAAGTGATGGGACCGGATGCCATGATCTTTGTTTTCTGAATGTTGAGCTTTAAACCAACTTTTTCACTTTCCCCTTTCACTTTCATCAAGAGGCTCTTTAGTTCCTCTTCACTTTCTGCCATAAGGGTGGTGTCATCTGCATATCTGAGGTTATTGATATTTCTCCTGGCAATCTTGATTCCAGCTTGTGTTTCTTTCAGCCCGACGTTTCTCATGATGTACTCTGCACAGAAGTTAAATAAACAGGGTGACAGTATACAGCCTTGACATACTCCTTTTCCTATTTGGAACCAGTCTGTTGTTCCACGTCCAGTTCTAACTGTTGCTTCTTGACCTGCATACAGATTTCTCAAAAGGCAGGTTAGGTGGTCTGGTATTCCCATCTCTTTCAGAATTTTCCACAGTTTCTTGTGATCCACACAGTCAAAGGCTTTGGCATAGTCAATAAAGCAGAAGTAGACGTTTTCCTGGAACTCTCTTGCTTTTTCCATGATCCAGCGGATGTTGGCAATTTGATCTCTGGTTCCTCTGCCTTTTCTAAAACCAGCTTGAACATCAGGGAGTTCATGGTTCACATATTGCTGAAGCCTGGCTTGGAGAATTCTGAGCATCACTTTACTAGCATGTGAGATGAGTGCAATTGTGCGGTAGTTTGAGAATTCTTTGGCATTGCCTTTCTTTGGGATTGGAATGAAAACTGACCTTTTCCAGTCCTGTGGCCACTGCTGAGTTTTCCAAATTTTCTGGTATATTGAATGCAGCACTTTCACAGCATCATCTTTCAGGACTTGAAACAGCTCCACTGGAATTCCATCACCTCCACTAGCTTTGTTTGTAGTGATGCTTTCTAAGGCCCACTTGACTTCACATTCCAAGATGTCTGGCTCTAGATTAGTGATCACATCATCATGATTATCTGGGTCGTGAAGATCTTTTTTGTACAGTTCTTCTGTGTATTCTTGCCACCTCTTCTTAATATCTTCTGCTTCAGTTAGGTCCAGATCATTTCTGTCCTTTATCGAGCCCATCTTTACATGAAATGTTCCCTTGGTATCTCTAATTTTCTTGAAGAGATCTCTAGTCTTTCCCATTCTGTTCTTTTCCTCTATTTCTTTGCATTGATCGCTGAAGGCTTTCTTATCTCTTCTTGCTATTCTTTGGAACTCTTCATTCAGATGCTTATATCTTCTCCTTTGCTTTTCGCCTCTCTTCTTTTCACAGCTATTTATAAGGCCTCTTCAGACAGCCATTTTGCTTTTTTGCATTTCTTTTCCATGGGGATGGTCTTGATCCCTGTCTCCTGTACAATGTCACGAACCTCCGTCCATAGTTCATCAGGCACTCTATCTATCATATCTAGCCTTAAATCTGTTTCTCACTTCCACTGTATAATCATAAGGGATTTGATTTAGGTCATACCTGAATGGTCTAGTGGTTTTCCCTACTTTCTTCAATTAATGCCCCCCTTAATAGTTACTCTGAGATTTTAGATCAACTCAAAACACCGTATTTGTCTCAACAGCATAAATTGTCAGCAATCTAATTTATATTCAGTGGGAATCTATGATCACTCAGACCTCAGCTGAGCAGAAATTTGCCTCTGGAAAAGCTCGGCTGAACACATGAACAGAGTAAACATACAAAAGGAACTTGAAAGTGGGTGGAGCAGACCTGAGCTCCTGCTCATGTTACCAGGAGAGGCGGCCACCACTACGGTTTACTGAGAGCTGTTATTTCACCTCCTTATCACAAGGCCACTGTTATCATCCCATTTTACAGTTGCAAAGCTGAGGCCCAGCAAAGCTGCACAGCTTTTCCACGGGTGCACAGCCAGCAGCAGAGCCAGCAGCCTGGCTCCAGGCCCCAACTCACCCACAGGGATGGAGCTTCTCAAGAGCACAGTAAGGATGCTATCTTGCTAGGAAAGAAACTCAGGTTCCTGGCCTACTGAATTAAAATGGGGAAAGGATAAGTCTCACCTAGAATATTATTTGGCATAGGTATGTAGTGAGAGGAGGGTGGATTTTTGCCATGAATAAGCCAAAAGAAAGTGGGAGCTGAGCATTGAAAATGGGTATAAGCCAGGCTCTGGGAGAAGGACTGTCCTGGTCATTATCTGCTCTAATTCTTAGACGAACTTGCTGGCATACCATGTCACAAAAAAAGGAAACTAGAGCCTGAGAGGTGATCCAAAATCAAATGGCAGACAGCTGATCACCCCAGGCCCAGAAGGGATCTTTCCAGCTCTGAGACAGTCTTGCTGGGACCCTTCCTGTCAAGCCCATCTCAGGAGCCGGGAGCAAAGGTGAGGGGCCAGGTGGAACTGGAGATGGGCCATACTGCCTGACAGGTGTCTCCTAAAGTAGCCGGACAAACCGCTGGGGAACTGAGAGCCGAGGTCTGGACTCTTAGTATTCTTTCTCTGTAAAACCAGGAGATCCACACCAGGACTTCCATGATCCCAAGAGTGTGCCAGGAGAGCCACAAGCCCTGGGGTTAATTCACACTTTTGAAAGTCTGTAAGGCAAAGGACTTCCCCGGTGGTTCAGTGGCTAAGACTCTGAGTTCTCAATGCAGGGGGCCTGGGTTCAATTCCTGGTCGGAGAAACTAGATCCCACATGCCACAACTCAGATCCACTGCAGCTGAATAAATAAAGAAAATTAAACATAAATATTAAAAAAGTGTTTGGACCTCCCTTGTGGCTCAGTGGTAGAGAATCCGCCTGCCAGTGCAGAAGACACAAGTTCAATCCCTGGTGTAGGAAGATCTCATCTGCCACGGAGCAACTAAGCCCACGTGCCACAGCCACTGAACTTGTGCTCTGAGGCCATGTGCCCCAACTATTGAGCCCATGTGCCATAACTGCGGAAACCTGCACGCCCTACAGTTCATACTCTGCAATGAGAAACCACCACAGCCAGTATCCTGAGCACAGCAACTAAGAGCAGCCCCTGCTCACTGCAACTAGAGAAACGTCTGTGAAGCAACGAAGACCCAGCACAGTCAAAAATAAATAAATAATTTATTTTTTAAAATAAAGAGTGTTGACAAGTGGGGAACGCAATGCAGAGGGGCTCCAGGGAGAAAGCTGGCCTGATCAGCCCGCAAGTCGAAGTCGAGGTCTCAAGAGGGGTGAAGCCAGTGCCCAGCCTAGACAGACCTCAGGCACACCTCCAGCATACGGGGAAGCCAGCTGCAGTGGTGAAGCCCCAGGGTTGAATCTGGTCCCACGTTGTACTAGCTGCTCAGCCGAGTGGGGCTGACTGGCCGCTGTGTGTGGTCATTCTGTCCTGGGGACTGAGCACAGGGCCTGCTGAGCTGCCTGCCATGGACTGTCATGGGCATCCTTGTAGCAAGTCCCACGGGAGAGTCAGGGCACCAGACGGAGGGCAGCTGGGCCAGAGAGACAGTGTGAGCAGCCGGGTGCTGGGGCAGGTCTGCTGGTGGCCAGACACCCCAGACAGGCCATCCAAGCCTCAGTCAGCAGCTCTGAGGTCTGAGGCTCCATCCCCTTTTCACAGGTATTACAACGGCCCCCAAGCCCCTTGCACCTTCTCTGTGTTCTGCTTGGAGGCCCCACCCGATACGTAGACCTTGCCTGCACATTTTGCTTAGAAGTGCTTCTTACCTGGGGCACCCTCGGGGCCTGCACTCCAGCTCTGCAGACTGATTGGGGGATGGGTGAGCCATTTGGCTGATATCGAACTTGGCCTGGACTTTACGTGGGCTGGAACACCTGTTTTGGCCTGCCCAACCTGCCTTACACCTGCCTTAACCGTTAAAGAAAACAACACATCACCCAGAAGTAAGAATGTCCACTTTGAAGATGAGGATAAAAGCTGATCCTCATTTGAAAATAAGGTTCCCGTTCAGATGCCAAAGCTGTGCTGCTTGCTCTGTATATGCTACTGTGTCTCCTTTGAAACCTTAATGGAGTATATTCCTGTCATGTATATCCTGGATGAGGGATGAAACCCGTTTTTCCTGCCTTGGCAGGCAGATTCTTTACGACTAAACCATCCCTGTCATGCTTGACGTGTGTTCTCTGTTCTTATGAAATCTAATGCTGCTAAAGACCGTGCTTTTAATATATATATTTATTTATTTGTATATAAGAGGATCTCTTATATATGTATAAGGCAGGATCTCTTAGTTGCAGCATATGGCATCTAGTTCCCTGACCAGGCATTGAACCCAGGACCCTTGTGTTGGGAGCACAGAATCTTAGCCACTGGACCATCAGGAAGTCCTGAAGCTGTGCTTTCTTCCTCAGTGGAGGTTACACTCCCTGGCTAGAATTCTTGACTTGAATAAAACTTTTTTCCATTCTTATTATAGACTGCTCATTTTTGTGTAGCTATCATTTATTTTTATTATGTATTAATTTTATTGAACTATAGCTGATTTAAAACATTATGCTTGTTTCAGGTGTACAGCAAAGTAATTCAGATACACACACACACACCTAAGAATATCTATATGCTTTTCAAGATTCTTTTCCATTATAGCTTATTGCAAGCTATTGAGCAGAGTTCACTGTGCTATACAAGAAATCCTGATTGCCTATCCATTTTATATAATTAGTCTATTTGTGTTAATCCCATGCTCCTAACTTATCCCTCTCCCTCTTTGCCCCTTCGGTAATAAGTTTGTTTTCCATGCCTGTGAGTCTGTTTTTGTTTTGTATACAGATTCATTTGTATTATTTTTAGATTTTACATAAAAGTAATACCATATATTTGTCTTATTCTGCCTGACTTTGCTTAGTATGATAATCTCTAGGCCCATCCATGTTGCTGGAAATGACATTACTTCATTCTTTTTTATGGCTGAGTAATATTTCATTGTGTATACACACTGCATCTTCTTTATCCCTTCATCTGTTGATGGACACTTAGGTTGCTCCTGTGTCTAACTATTGTAAATAGTGCTTCTATGAACTTTAGGTTGCATATATCTTTTCAAATTTTGGTTTTCTCTGGATATATGCCCAGGAGTGGGGTTGCAGGATCAAATGGTAGCTCTGTTTTTAGTTTTTTAAGGAACCTCTGCACTGATCTCCATAGTGGCTGCACCAATTTACATTTCCACCAACAGTGCGGGAGGGTTGCATTTTCTCCACACCCTCTCCAGCATTTGTTGTTTGTAGACATTTTGATGATGGCCATTCTGACCTGTGTGAGGTGGTACCTCACTGCAGTTTTGATTTGCATTTCTCTAATAATTAGTGATGTAGATATGCCTATTGGCCACACAGATTATTGATTATTTTTTTTGAGACCAACACAAAGGGGATGTCCTGTGCACGCTCACGTCCTCCTGACCTGCAGCCACGGGCCTCCAGATCTACACAGAGCTGGGGGCTCCTTGTGAAGGTGGGAGCTGCTGCCTTGGGCAGGCTTGTCCACACGGTGGGTGGGCAGGGCCTCTCCAAGGAAGGTCAGTCTGCCCCTCACACCCACCCGCCGGGGTCCAGCCCTGGTGGATCCAGGGTGAATCGAAGCGTGGACGGCATAGGCGAGGAAAACTTATTTATTAATATAAGATTAGACTAGGAAGAAATAGTGTAGCAGGAAAATTTAGTGGAGAAAAGATTCTGAATAACTTGGTTTACGTGGAAAACCAATAAAGTTCCAGATAAGGAACTTGCACCATCTACGTTAGGCCGCCAGTGCCTGTTTGAATATCGGAGAGTACCCTGCCTTGGGCTCTCTCTTACAGATCTTAGAAGCCAGGACAAGTAGACACAGTGAGCCTCCATGTCCCAGATGGGAATTCAGCCTGAAATTAGAGTAAAGAGAAGACACAGGGGAAACCAGTCCAACGACTGGCCCTGGCCTCTATTGTTTAGAAAGGCCTTTTATACCTTTTTGATTGTACATAGAGATCAATGGGTAATACAAAATTATGCAGGTTAGCAGCCCAGACTGTCATCAAAACCAGGCTTTTCTGTCTGCATACCTAGTTGTATACACAAGTCTTAGGTGATTTACATCATCTTCTGGCCAAAAGGGCCAATTAACATTTTACAGCCTTTCTTCTGATAAGGGTTTGTCCCAAAGTCTGGTGCCACTCTCAGAAAAACACTCAATAAAGTTACATTCTTACATAGCAAAGATATAGCAACTTATAACAAGTAAAAGGAATACAGTGATTTATAACAAAAGAAAAGTAACTCAAAAGTCTAGTGTTTTTAACATCAAAACTACTATATATCTTTATCCATTTCTCATTTACATTGATTAACATCCTCCAGGGTGCCTAAAAGATAAAGAATATGGAGGCCTGGAAGCAATCATTGAGTCAACAGTGAAAACCCGTCACCAATATGATTTTTAATTCTCTAGAAAAGGCTCTGTATCTTTAAGATGCTTTTAAGCTTTGTGCCTCTCGCGGTTGGGGGGCTGTAAGCAATTCACAAGCTGTAAGAGGTCCGGGGGAACCTGTTAGGCAAACTAGAGAGCTATCAGAGGGGGTTTAACTGAAACATCCCTTTCAAATGCAGAAGACTAAAGCCCTGAGTTGACTTTTTCAGAGAATATCAGAAGAGTGGAAAAGCAGAGTACAAAGGCTGGCAGATTTTTGGTTTGGGGGGTACATGCTCAGGAAATTCCAGGGGGAACCCCTGAAGCCTGATCACTTCCTTGCGTTTTGTCAGGTTTCCTTCCTCACGACCTTGTCACTGGTGGGATTCTTCGAGCTGGCCGCCGGCACCCACCCTTACCCAGATACACACCCTCAATCAAAAATTTTCATTTTTTTTCTTTGCATCAAATTGTTTTCCAATTAGTTCTCTGAGGTTTGTTTTTGTTTTTGTTTTAAGTTCACGCTGTTTCTAAAAATTCACCTGTTCAGATTGGGTGTTTCTAACATACACAGAAAAACTAACTCATCTCACAGGCCCAGTAAGCCACCTGATTTCTGAGAAGTAGGGGAATGGGCCACTTGAGTAATGTTTTGAGTGGGTTCAAGGAAATGCTTCCAGAAAAAGCCATCCACTGTCTTAGTATAAGGAGAAGGGAACCTGAGTGGGTTTGGGCAGGGGGTGGAATGCCTTCTGCACAGAGGTTTAGGCACACAAGTAAGATCATGGCATGATGTTACTCGGAACAAAAGTCTAAAAACCCAGATGTTCAGAATAACAAGAGTTGTTTCTGGAAATGAGAAGAGAGGCATGGTTAGTGCCCTGGACCCCAGGAAAGGAGCTGGTCTCTGCAGCACCCAGCACACTGAGGACAAGCTCAGGGTCGCTTCCTGGAAACGCAGAGGAGGAAGTGCCCTTTTGGCTGACTTGCTAACATCATCGGTCACATCTCAGTAAAAAAAGGGCAGGGACTTCCCTGGGTTCAGTGGTTAAGACCTACCCTTCCAACGCAAGGGGTGTGGGTTAGATCCCTGAGGAGGAAGTTAAGATCTACATACTTCGAGGCCAAAAAACAAAACATGAAACAAAAGCAATATTGTAACAAATTCAATAAATAATTTGAAGATGGTCCACATCCCCCCCACCAAAAGAACCTTGAAAAAAAAAAAAAGCCCACTCTTTGCATCAGAATGAGCTGTAGCCTGGGAACCTAGTAATTACAAAACGCATCAGTTTATGTTCTTTGGCCTCAGGGATGGAAGGCTCTGGGTGGTGGGGCACAGGGTTGGGGGGACTGAGTCCTCAGGTGCTCTGCCTTGGCAAACAGAGTGGCCTCTGTCAGAACCAGTGGGGAGGGGTGTGGTGGTCCCAGGAGGACCTTGAATCCACTGTCACAGGGACGGCTCAGCTGGGGGACAGGGCCCAGCTCCAGCCACCATCTGGGCCTGGTCTGAGCGAACAGCTGCAAACCTGCTTCACGCTTGGGCGGCTGTGCAGCAGGCCCTCTCCGGAGACCTCAGGATGGAGGTCCACGGGGACAAGCGCTCTGTTCACTTCACATCTCGCCTGGATTTGCTAGCGCTGCAGCGACACCACAGCCTCGGCAGCGCAAACGACAGAACTGTGTCTTCTCGGGATTCTGTAAGTGAGAGGCTGGAGGTCAGGTGTGGGCAGGCCAGTTCTTCCCAAGGCCTGTCCCCTTGTCATGTGGACGGCTGTCTCCACCCCGTGTCCCCACGTGGTCGTCCCTCCACGCATGTCTGCGTCCTCCTCTCCTGTCCTCATGGGACCCTTGTCATACTGGATAAGGCCCACCCTCGTGACCTCTCTGTACCTGAATCACCCCTTCAGAGACCCCAGACTGTCTCATTCAGCATGTGTTGAATACATGCCTAAAATGTGTGAATTTGAGGGTGACATAGCCCCCTCAAACACTCAGCCCAAAATATAAATGTCCTCTCTTGCTTTATTTTTATTTTCTGCAATAACCACGTATCACTTATATAATGTAGAAAGGCATTTAAGAGTAACCCGTGTCTTACCCGATCAGAGATGCTGAGAGGAGATAAGCAGGACCTGGAGCTGGTGTTGTGAAAGCAGAAGCAGCTGTCCAGGAGAAACAGAGATGCTTGCAGGCGGCTCCGTCTTGCCTCCGCTCCATCATGGCCTCCCCACGGTTCACTGCAGCCAGACTCAGCTGGGGCCGCTACCCTCTGGGGAACAGAATCCGAAAGGAGTTCGGAATCTGGAAGGAAAGAGAAGACAGGAACGAGTAAAGATGGTTTGAGTCCAAGGGCATTACTCCGATACTCTCCAGGGATCGCCCTCAACAGGAGGAGCCCGGTCCCTCCGGTCCAGCTCGTCGGAGTCGGGCTGAGAGGAGTCAGAGCTGTGTCGTGACGGCAGCAACGATGCTGATGGCTGGCCTCGCGCGCAGCGCTGTGCCACGTGCGCTCCCTTTGTCCCCAACATCACTATGAGGCATTGACCACTGTTCTCTCTTTTCATGTGAGGAAGGTGAGGCACAGAGTGGCTGAGCAACTTGTCCAAGGTCACAGAGCTGCCAGTGTCGAAGCCAGGTCCCCTTGGCTGGAAAGCTTGTTTGCTCAACCCCTGGTGGATAATTTGAATGAAAGGAGAAGGGACAGAACCTCCAACCCTTGACAGGAAAACGTCCCCCAGTTAGAGCTGGTCGGCCACTTACTGATCATGGAAACTTCAGGCAGAGAAGCAGAGAGGACAGAAATAGAAGCCCCAGCTGCTGGGGGGTGGGGGGTCAGCCTGGATGTCTCGACAGCCCTCTCAGCCCCACAGCTCAGATGGAGCTGGGGCCTGGTCGGCAAGTACGATGCCTGCAGGGATGGGGTGCGGACGTGTCACCCCCGTCTCTCCCAGGCACAGGTCTCTGCCCTTCCCCCAGAGCCAGGACCCCCATTTCACAGCTGGGCGTGTTTGACCTCCGGGGGGATGCAGGGTCTGAGTGATCATGAGGGTGAAGACCACTGGAAGCGTCCTGTGCTGTCACTGCCCAGAAACCCTAACAAATAGGAGCCCTACCCTACCCAGGCCGTCTGCAGAGGCAGACCCTCAGGAGACTAGCAGTCCCCAGGCGTGGATGACGGCCACTGGGACC